>APFE031440934.1:249426-265925 GCA_000404065.3 Pinus taeda
CCTCCATATTCTTGTATGTTTCATTATATATGCATTTGTATGGTTAACACACATCTGATCCTATGTTATTTATGAATATAGATCTTTGTTCTTCGATAGTAGTATGTTGTTGTGATTCCACAGGTGCTCTTTGAAGCTGGGCAGACAAAGTAGAAGTGGCAAAGCTCTATCAGGAAGGAGAGGAAATCAAGCGCAAGACTAAGGTTGGTCTCCTTTATTCCACTCCTATCTATTTTCATAAAGGGAAGCGAAAGTAGACTTTACTTGTTTGTTTCTAAGATAGCCACCCATCTTAGTGGGAATAGCAGCATCCGAGTGGACACTATTCCCAGTAACAAGCAGGTCCACAAGCACCTACCAAAATGGAAAGAATCATAGCTGCTAGGTATGGACCTCTAATATTGCCCACTCCTTTGAATGCTATGCCTATTGGAGAATATCAGAAGTATATGCCTAAGTTCACTGGGACTGAAGGTGTTTCAGTTGAAGAACATCTTGAGTCATACTATAGCTATGCTGATAACCTGGACATTAGTGAAGATGATGTATGGATGAGAGTCTTTATCCAAAACCTAGATGGAGAGGCTAGAAAATGGTTCAGAGAACTAACCCCAAGATCTATAGCAGATATTGAGGCTTTAGATGATGCATTTATAAAGAATTAAGGGGATAAGAAGGATATCCTTTACTACCACACTGAGTCTGGGAACCTAAAAAGGGAAAATGGTGAGCTGTTGTCTGATTTTAATAAGAGATTTAACCGCATGTACAGCAAGATACCAGCTGAAGTAAAACCCACCACTACCTATGCTAGACTCGTCTATGCCAGTGCCTTCGATTTTGACTTCTGTTTACTATTGAGGGAGAGGCAATGTGCTTCTTTGGTTGATATGCAAGATGCAACCTTGGAAGTAGAATCAAACGTCATGGCTGTAGAAAAACTCAAAGGTAATGCTGATAGAAGGAGACAAAGGGGCGAGCTTTCATCATCTTCAGATCCCAAGATCGATAAAATGACCAAGATGATAGAGTAATTAGCCTCTGAAGTTTCCAAATTAAAGGTTGAGAAGCATTATGGGAAAGGAAGGGTTCCTAATACCTTTGCTCCTCCAAATCCAAATCCATACAGAAGGGCAAATGAGCAGTTACAGATCTTGCAAAGAAACAAAAATGCAAATGAAGACCAAAGGGTAAAGGACCCTTTCCAAAATGTTGTCATGGAAGAAGAGCAATACGAAGAAGATGATGAGATCCATTATATGGAAGGCAAAGGCAGTTCCCCCTTTTTGACCTTAGCTGCCTATGAGAAGTCATTATTCAATGACCAGATAAGACAAGAGTGGGACGGTGAAGATGTTCTACAAACTAAAGATCAACACAAATATAATATGAGGTCCAAAATGAATAACGCCAAGGAGACTCATGTTCAGAAAGCTGCTATCCCTACAAAACAACAAGTTAATAAGCAAAAGCAACCAACAGTTGATCCTATCATCCTCAAAGCTCTAGCCAAAGAGGTAAGAGGCCTTGAGAAGTCCCCTTCTTCTTTCAGTTTTCAATCAGAAATTCAAAAGCTAAGAATACCTAAGCCTCTGATTGAACCAGTGAAGAATGAGTCCTTCAAGAAATCTATCCTTGAAGCTCTTGAGCCTAATGCCATCCAAGCTTCCACTAACTATGTAAATATGCAAGATGACCAACCAGTTATTATTCTTAGCCCAATGATTGGAAATTGTGAAGACAACTCCCCATCATTCTATGTCTCTCTGACTATTCATGATAAAATCCTTCATAATTGCCTTCTAGACACTGGAGCTAGCCATAATCCAATTCCCAAGGATGTCATGGATAAGCTCGATCTTGAAATTACTAAGCCTTATCAGTTGGCCTCTACGCAACTTTAAAAACCAGTTTGCCAGATCACAGAGCAAGAAGGCCCATAGATTTGGGACATGTTCTTTGTTGGGGCTTGCTCTAAGGAAGCTGCAGGAACAGGTGAATTCCTTGTGTCCCCCACAGAGGAATACATTGATTCATCTTTTATATTAACTTTTCAAGTCACAAATGACACAACAGAGTATGAAGCAAACCTTATCATTCAGCAAGTGTGCAAAACCTTCCAAGCAAAACATCCAAGACTGAAAGCATACAGAGAGCAGGGGAAATATAGACCATCTCTGCCTGATAATACCGAATGCTGGAAAGTTTTTGAAGTAGATGATCAAATCAATAGGCTTTTGCAAGGTAAAAAGGGTCAATTATCAGTTTGGTGACTATTTTCTCAAAAGGGATGCATTAAAGGAAGGAGGAAATGTTTTTGATGGCCCAATAAATGGGCTGTTCTTCAAACTTTATTTCAGTTAAGGCTTTCAAGCCTTGGTATTAGAAATATGTTTTTTCAAGTTTTTATTTCATGTTAAATAGACTCCATTCCCAATGCAACACTAGGAGGAAGATTTGATCTTGTTTTTTATAGGAAAGGCACTATTCTGTAGTTCTTGAAACCTCACAGGGAGGCTTTCATCCCCAGAAGGAGCCAGTGTTAGCTTTGTTGGCGTTTGGCCCAAAAATGGATTCAAAACACTCCCAAAGTCTCCAAAGTTTGCTTAAGATCATGCAAATGGATCCAAATATGCTCCAAAGCACTCCCTAAGTCTTCAAAAGTTCTTAAGATCATCCAAAGATCAAAACAAGCGAGGGAGGAGAGCCCTTAGAAGGGTAGAAATGCACTATCAGGAGGCTAAAACACTTCAAAATCATGAAAAAACCATGTATTAGAGGCTTAAAATCAAGAATTCACAACAACCATTAGATCTCGCTGATCAATGACCCAGATCTAAGCGGAAAATCACAAATCGACAAGTAGAGAGGACTTCAGGCTGGGCGAAAGGCACCACCGATCAACAATCACCGACGATCGGATTAGCGGGTTGCAATCAGCGGAGGTGAGTCGGCGGTTATCTGGACAGACTAGGGGGAATTAGCGATTGCGATCTGTGATTAAACGTGGATTGTCAATCACGTGCGCGGATCGATGGTCCACGTTACATTGCCGAATCGCTATCGGAGAAACATTAAGGAGTGCTAACAATGGCCCATTGCAACCCTATGACCGGACCCGACGACATTATATATGATATTTCATAAATTTTGAAGTCCGCGAGAAGGCTCATTTTAAATTCATTTTAATGTATTTCATTATATAACAAAATACAAAGGGGAATAGGTTGGCGCCAATTGCAGTGAAGCCCGAACACGAAAGGGTTTGGGAATGAAAATGTATAATCTTTCAAATCTGCAAAGCCCATTTTCAATGTATTTTTGTGTGCTTTCATTGTTTAAACGAAATACAAAGGAACCTTGGGGCAGTGCGATAAAAAAGAAACCTAGACCTGATGGGTTTCCACAATGAAATTGTATAATCTCTCAAATCAGCCAAAGCCATTTTTTCCTGTTTTTTTAGTGTTTTTCACGTATTTCCAAAATACACAAAGAAGGTGGGAATTTACAGTATTGTTGTTTTTTCTGTTCATAAAAGAAAGTAGTCATTGTTTGCATTTTAAAGGGATTACACATGCCTGAAGACCCTTTCCATTACCTAACAAAGGCCAGGAGACAGGGACAGAGGCCGGAAGGGGAATAGAAAGGGCCACGACACGTGAAGCTCACCCCAAACCGACAAGCAGACATGGAGTAGCACAGCGCAACACAACACGACACAACCACAGGAACAAATGATCATGGAGCATCAACAACCTAGTGCATCTCGTCAAAACAAACATTGTGGGACATCTCTAGCATGAGATAACTCCCATAAAGTGCATCAAACTACCTGAAGGTGGTTATTCCTCTGTCAGAAGGAGAAAACCTCCGAGCCATGCTTGCCTATTCAGGGAATCAAACGATTAAGGGACTGTTATGAAACCAGCTCACAAAAAGATAGAAAAGATAGATGAACGCCTTAGAATTCAGCCTCTTCAAGGGAGCAACGTCCTTTACATTATACAAATGAACAATTCTTGGATGATACAAATGACAAGACCTCATTTCTATATATAGGAGTCTAAGGGTTCATAATATAATCAGAGCTGACATAACAATAATAATGTAAGGGCATAATAATAACAATAGTGGGCTTCTATGGGGCCAATAATAACAATATGGGGACTACATGGGTATAACAATATAATAAGGGGGTTGTACTAATAACAATAAGGGGTTACACTAGTAGTATAGGGGCTTAACATTCCCCTCTCCTTCAAAAAGTGTTGTCCTCAACGCTTGAGTAGTTCTTGATGTTTGTGTATAAAATTCTTGTCCTCCCATATGGAATATTCAACAGGTAAGTTCTTCCACTTCATTAGATACTCTGAAGTTGATCGATTTCGTAGCTGTCAGGTTCTTGTTTCTGTGACTGCTCCAAGTTCCAATTTGATTTTTCCTTCCTCTTCAAGTTCTGGCAATATTGTTTGAATTGGAATATTTTGCAACTTTTGAATGAGTGGCCACACTTCTTTGTCCTTCTTCCATTCATCCCTTGCTTCGTTTATCCAATATAGTTGCATAATAGAAATAGCACAAAACAATGCTTCCACATCCTCATTCTTTCTTGAGAGTGCATCTGCAACAAAAATTTTCTTCCCTTTTCTGTAGATGATGTCAAAGCAATAACCCAACATATTTGTGACCCATTTTTTCTGTTCTGCTAAAGATAATATTTGTTCTAAAAAGTATTTAAGACTATCATGATCCATTTTTACCTTGAAGTGTCTTCCCATTGGGTAAGGTCGCCATTTCTTAAGTGCATGTAGTATTGCCAGTGTTTCCTTCTCATAAATAGCTTGCTTGAGATGTCGCCGTAACAATACCCAATCACATACATCAAAACTTTTTTCACTGCGATGTTGATATACCTGTTGTTTCATTCAATTCTGCACCAAAGTGGCATTATCCTTTAAAATTTGGAGAACTTGTTGTTGATGCTCGATTTTTGGAATATGGTGGGTCTTCGATCCAACATTAGAGTCTATGAAATCATGATTAACATTTATTTTGTTCTCATCATGAGTTTCCTTTACTACCCTTTCACCATCAGTGACCATTTCTTGTAGCAACTTATTCAAATTTATCTTCAATTCTTCCATCTTATCATCCATGCCATCCATCTTAGCGTCCATGCCATTCATCTTAGCTTCCATGCCATTGATGTACAAGGATACATCATATTCAATATCGAGTGCCATTCATCTTAGCTTCCATGCCATTGATTGTAATATAGAACAAGAAAGATGTTATAGAAATAAGGGTCTATGTGGACTACCGCAGCCTGAACAATGCTTGCGTGCATGACCTATTTCCCACACCATACAGTGATGAGGTTCTAGATAATGTAGTAGGGAACGAAGCATATTCCTTTAGAGATGGATTTTTAGGCTACCACCAGGTCATAATCGTCGAGGAGGATAAGAAGAAAACTACCGTCACCAAAGAATGGGGATCCTACACCTATCATGTTATGCTATTTGGTCTCAAAAGTGCACCTGCTGTGTTCTCAAGAATTGTCATCGCAACCTTTAGAGATTATATCCACAAGTCCTTAGAGGTCTACATGGATGACTTGACGACCTATACCCTGCTGAAAAAACATTCCAGTCTACTAAGGATAATTTTTTATCGTTGTAGACAACTACAAATATCATTGAACTTCAAAAAATTTATATTTGCAATCCCATTTGGAATGCTCTTGGGCCACATAGTGTGCAAAGAAGGGGTATGTGTAAATCCTTCCAAGGTTGCAGCGATAGTAAACATGGACCCACTTGCAAATGTAAAACAACTCAGGTCCACTTTGGGACATATCAGGTACTACTGAAGTTTTATCTGCAACTACACCTCCATTACTACACCAATGGAGAAACTGCTAAGGAATGCTAAAATATTTATGTGGTCAGAGGAGTGTCAAGATGCACTCAACATACTGAAAGAAAAGCTGGCATGTGCACAGATTTTGGTCTATCCAGACTGGAATAATAAATTCCATGTCCACATCGATACATCTACCATTTCTATAAGGGTTGTTTTGGCTTACCCGGGGGAAGGGAGTCTCGACCACCCAATTTACTTTTCTAGCAGGAAGTTATCCACTGCAGAAAAGAACTATACCACGAGGGAAGAACTCGCGAGGGTATACTCACTCCAAAAATTCAGAGATTATTTGTTAGGGGACCCACTTAAGTTCTTCACTGACCATTTTGCTTTGAAGTATTTGGTGAACAAGTCTGTGTTGGAGGGCAGAATTTGCAGCTAGATGTTGTTATTTCAGGAATTTACTTTTGAATTAATTGTAAAACCAGGCCAATTGAATGTGGGACCTGATCACCTCTCACAACTAGAATCAAGAGAAATTGGAGGATCTCTGGATGTTCAGCTACCAGACGCTGACTTGTTCCAGATTGAAGCAATATTAGACTACCTAGAAGAGATTATAGCCTTCTTAGCTACAGGAAAATGTCTGGATGAATACACAGTTACATAGAGGAGACATATGGTTGTTCGAGCGACTGATTATCAATTAATCACAAGACAACTGTATAAATCGGGCCTTGATCATGTGTTGCGCCGATGTGTCCTCCACCATGAGAGACATTATGTGCTATGGGAATGTCATTTAGGAGTCACGGTTCGCCATGTTGGGGGAAAGGCTACGCCAAGGAAAGTGTTGCAGGCATGAATACTGTGGCCAATGGTTTTCAAGGACGCAAAGGAATATGCTAGAGGTTGCGACGTGTGCCAAAGGGTTGGAAATCCGTCACACCTAGATGAACTCCCATTACAACTGCTACATGCACTGCAGATGTTTGAGAAGTGGGCGATCAATTTTATAGGGACGATAAATCTATCGACGCATCAACCTCATGCCAGGTATATAATCACCGCAATAGAATACCTCACTAGATGGGCCAAAGAAACACCTGTAAAGGATTGTACATCGGATACTGCCACCAGAATCATATTTGAGAACGTCATATCCAGATTTAGGTGCCCCAGGAGTCTGACCAGTGATCAAGGGACACACTTCACAAATGAGACATATTCTTCCCTACTTCAAAATTTCATGATACAACATCACAAAAGTAGTATGTAGCACCCACAAGCCAATGGTACCATAGAAACCTTAAATAAGATATTAGAAAAGGGTTTGACTAATATATGCTTGGCCAACCTAGATGATTGGGACGAGAGGGTGCTAGCAACCCTATGGGCATACCACACAACTGTCAAGTGATTTCACAAGCATAAACCTTTCCAACTGGTATATGGATGAGAAGTTGTGGTGTCGGCTAAGTTCACTATCCCAAGCCTTTTCATTGCCCAAGCCACTAAGATGAAAAAGGAGGAATCACTTCAGAAGCGATTAGATGAACTCTCGGATCTTTATGAGGGAATATTTATGGCATATTTCCACGAAATGGTTGAGAAGTGAAGATAGAAGGCATGGCATGACCAGCATGTCAAGAGGAAGTCATTCACAATTAGAGGGCATGTTCTATTATACCATAGTATGTTCTTGAAGTATCCTTGAAAGCTACAGATGCACTCGTTACAATCGTTTGTTGTTGCAGAGATAAAGGAGTATGGAGTTGACTAGCTCGCGCAACTAGACGGGGTATTATTACCAAGTTGGGTGGACAGTGCACACCTAAAACCCTTCCACCCATCAACTAATGTAACTCAAAAATAATTGGATCTTCACAAGGGGATCATACGTAGGAGTAGGAAGAGTTAGTATGAGTCAGTAGTTGCATCGTTCGTTCATTGCATCAATCAGTTTTTTCTTTCGCCTTTTCTTGTGCTCTGATAAGTCTGTCCTTGAGGTTTCCGAATAAGGATCCACGACGTCAGTCCTAGTTATGTTTGTCATTCCATGACACCACAATTATTTGTGGTTTGGAGGGTTAAGAGTCCTTTCCGTAATAATTAGACAACAATTCTGGTGTCAGCCTAGATTCCCGTCAAATCTTTCCCATTATAGAAATAATTAATTCATAAACATCTTCGATTACGATAACATAATTACCCATCAACTCCACCTTTCATTTTTTAGAATTGTGTTAACCAAGTCAGGTCTAGCTAAGTCGATGGTAAGATTAACACGGTCAAGTCTGCATTGGGAAAGTTGTTGTAGTAATTAGTTAGGGGGTCTCGTCAAAAACGCTGTGTCAAGTTGGTCTACTTAATTTGCATGGCAATGCCGAATTTCTCAAAGTCTGAAGACAAGGTGGTAGAGTTGCTGTGTAGTCGGGTTCCAAGTGATGTCATTCAAGGATTAACTACCATCCCCCTGTAATTCTATTTTATCAATGCAGCTCCAGCATGACGAAGGCACTTCTCTCTATTCCTAAGTTTGGGCTTGACGAAATAATTTCAGTATCAAAGTCACTCTATGGAAAGTATGATAAAGCAATGCTAGTCGATAATGATCTGTCGGACTCGTTCCAATTCCCAGCCATGAAGCGCGAGGTATACACAGAGTCAATCACAAAATAAGTTGGAACGCTGATGATCAAGGTCAAGACTAGCCTCAAAGCAATCCAGCAGTCCACCCAACTAAATTTGAGGAGTTTTCCCGTGTTTGGAACAACTCTAGCAGCGCTGCAATGCATCAAGTTATTAATCAACAGAATGCATGGTGGGTCACTATGGCTTGACAAGTAGTATCCAATTCATGTGGTTGACATTCAGAGGATTACAGGTCTATCAGCGGTAGGAGATGCAATTTCAACTGCATTCTAGATGAATTCCAAGAGAGCGAAAAAGGATGGTGATGCAAACTACTACACCAAGTATGCTACCAAGAGAGGAGGAAAGGGAGCACGCATAGGCCTTATCAACTCCCCGATTATTAAGTTAGCCTACCACATTATTGTAGGGAAGTTGATGCGTCACTTTTCCAAGAACGAGTGCACGTTGGATACGAATTCAGTCGTGGAGCATTGTGTAGCATGTGCCCATCTGAATTGGTGTGCTTTCCTCCTCCAAGAATTGTTTGATGCATGTGAAGATGTCTATAAGCGGACCACCAATTTTATTTACGGTTATCTTTTCGTTGCCATGGTAATGTGGAGTGATGCCCACCAAAGGGTTGGGATTTATCTCCAATCACGGAAGACCACCCCTTTGCCTTCCAATATGTGTTGTGGAGAACTTCACGAGACCCGAGCATCAAAGAGATAAATGAGGCTTCATTCGACAACTAGTAAATAAAGATGATGGAAGTAATTAGAGCTACAAAACAGATCCCTAGGTCACTACATGATGAGTATTCAGTAGCAATTTGGTTCAGTGCTACTCATGTGAACAACTATGTGAGGTCACAATGTGTTCACCCTCATAACTTCCAGATGCGGGCACAAAAGTTTGTGTTATTAGCTGAAGCCTTCCACGTAGAGTTCGAGTTGTGGCCGGGAGTCATAGGGGAAATTATAGAAGGAAGGTACCTATATTTCTTTGACGGGATGGTGTCACAGCCATTACCAGGAGAAACAATTATGGAGTTGAGGAAGCGGATGGCTGAATAGGAGATGTAGCCGGTCATCTCACAACTGAAGAAGCACATGAGCCCCTTAAACGAGACCATCATAAATATCAACATATCCTCGGGTTCTGCTGAATCTCAAGCTTTAATACAACATAATCCACTGGTTACTGCCCCTCTTGTAGTTGCAATGCTAGTTGTAGAGCCCCATTCCCAATCTAAACCCACCATACCCAAACCCGTTAAAGCAAAATTCACTAAGCCTCCATGCAGGACCAAGAAGTAGAAATCAAACCCTGCAACTCACATTGTCGACCTCACCCTTGAAGAGCCCCAATCCAACACTCCCTCACCTATCATCGAAGGGAATTTTCCTTCCACATCAGTTGTGTTTCTTATCTCGCGCAACCCATCCCCACACACTTCATCTACATCTGCCACCCTCACAGAAACCATTCCCTTGGGGACACTGCTAAGCACAGAGACATACATGGAAGCTGATTCAGTTATTCAATCTACCATGACAGTCCCCAACGGAGGAGTCGGCATTGCCTCCATGATTTCATTATTACAAGAGTTGGGTCCACTATTGAATACAAAGCCCATCATTCTAGAATCGCTCATTACCATTGTCGAGTCCATCGTACTACCATTTCGTTTAGTTCCCCCCATTGCATCACTCCCCGTTCCAACCAGACAACTCCTCCATTTGCAAAAACGTCATAACATGCTACCTCACCTCACAGACACTCAGACAAGTTCGTGGCTAGTGGATATCCCTTGTAGAGTCGATTCCCCGATCCATCCACCATGCAGCGGAAACCAATCTCAAATGGCTCATTGAAAGCTAAGATTTGGGAAGACACATTAGAAAAATTGAAGAGAAAAATAAAGCAATGGGGTACGAAATGGCTTAACCTAGCTGGGAGAACCATCTTGATCAAGCCTGTACTTTTTTCTCTCCCCTTATATCAATTTTCCATTCTCCAAGCACCAGTCAGGGTTCAAAAACAAATTGAGATAATCACTAGAAATTTCCTTTAGTATGGAGGAAAAAATGAGACAAAAAATTTCAGTCTCATAAATTGGAAACAATTCACATCAACCTATGAAAAAGGAGGAATAAAAATAATATGAATCTTGCTTTAGGAGCCAAAATCGTTTGGAGACTCCTCTCTGGTGAGGCCTCTTGGTGGAAGCAGGTTTTGGAGTACAAATACATTAATGCTCCTCGTCACCATTTCCTTTGTTAGGTCAGTATTTGCATCCTGCCATCAGCGATCAACAATCCTCTTTTCATATCATTTTAAGGGTCTGATTCAAATTTTTGTTATCATTCCACTAGGTAATGCAAAAAATTAGTCATTGATGGTAGTCTTAGTCCAAAACATCACTCTTGCCTAAAATTGATTACTTGCTAGCATAGTTTCATATCTTGTTGACTGTACATCATCCATAAAGTTATTTTTATCATGCCATTTGAATCAATCATGAGGTCATTATGTCATCTTGAAATTTAATCCTTCAAAGTCTCATTAGGTCTTCAGGGTTTTTCAAGGTTTCACTAGGTCATTAGGGTTGCCAAGGTTCCATTCCATTTCATAAGACCAGCAAGTAAAGGGTGATCAAATAAAATCCCTTCACCATGCAAAGATGATTTGTAAAGAGAAATGCTTATTTCATTATGTAATTTTATGTCTTTCAAATGTAATAATTTCACCATCCCAAGTTTTTAAATCGATGTTCCAAAGATGCCAGACCATCAAAAGATCAATTTTTCAAAGGAAATAGTCAAGTGAAAGGGTAAAGTTTCAAAGGTTAAGTGCATGCCAAAGGGAGTTGTTTTTTTCCAAGTGTTACACAGTGAAATGTCACTGCCATCATGTCAGTCTCTCTACTGTGTTGTGAAACCACATTCACCGAAGCCCATGCTCCCTGAAATGGCTAAAAAACCCTCTTTGCCTAAGTTAAATGAATCATCGCGTCTGTTTATTAAATAACCGCGCTGACAGGCGGAGGCCAGTGTATATGATGCACTGCCAGCGCGGAAGCACACGTGTTTTCCGCGCTGGTCCAATTTTACGGACAGCGCACCCTCCGTTTGCCCTGTTGAGCACTGACCAGACCTCCTCTATAGTTGATCTGCGATGTCAGCGCGCCAGCCCAGTGTCTCACCCACGCTGATCCTGTTTGGGCGAATTTGTTCTAACAACCAACCTTCCAGATCCCTCCAGACTTGGTTGTTAGCATTGTTGAGGTCGCCATCCTTTCTCTGGCACGTCTGCTCGACTGACCATCCACTTATCTTGGGGGAAAGCTCATCCTTTACCTATTCATGGAGACTCCTTCTCCTTTATAAGCCTCCTCCATTTCCCATGAGCAGCCAGTTTGGAACATATAGACTTTGATTGAGGAATGCTTAGTGCATTAGTGCTGCTCTTTGTAGGCATTTGGTGTGTTGTGTGAGGATTGCTTTTGAGCTTGAGGAAGGCTATGAGCTTGTTGCCTTGTATGTGAGAGAGAGACCTCTTTGACTTGGGAGATTTGCTTCGAAGGTGAATGCTTGGAAGACATGCTGGCTGGACCCTCTAGAGAAGGACTCAGCGTCATGACTTCGGTTGTACCTTACTCTATTTTCTGATTAATAAAGATAGATGACTACTCTTATGGTTCCATTTCCATTTGTCCTATGAATGATTAATGTAAATTGTATCCTTCCTGACTGATACATAGTTGTTTTTAGTATATTTTACGCTTGTGTTTTCTCTCTTTGCTTGTGCAGGTGTCCGTCTGCGAGGATAGTGGAGGACTGTGATCGGCTGGAGCGAAGGAGCGAGAGGATCATCTCTTCGACAAACATAGCGTTGGAATCCAAGTAGGTTTCTTTTACCCACTTGTTAATTACAACTAGGAACCTGCAGTGTAGCATTGTTTGATTGTTGCTAGACCCACTTTGGGCTAGTAGGGATCGCCTCTATCCGTAGAGGGGATTTACCTCACCAACAATTTGGCGACTCTGCTGGGGAAACTTGCCTGTCTCTTTGTAGTTCACCCTTGTTTTTGATTTTATTGTTATTCTCTTGTCAAAGATTGGGGATTAGTTCTCTTGCATTTCCTGGGTTGATCTGGGAAATGCCCCTGTTTGATTGAAAGATTGGCCGTTTTGATCTGGGAGTTTTGATTTGCCTATCACTATTTTTGAGCTCCATCGCGGATTTAATTTTAACAGTCGCGTTGTCATCGCGCTCACCCTTTTGCAACATCCTGCTCATCGCGTAATTACGCCTAACAGTCGCGATACGTGTATAGTCGCGATGTCAGCGCCACTTGCTAGCTTTTTACCCGCGCTGACTTTGGGTTTCTAGCTTAATTCCCGCGACGACTGTGTTTTTCTAAGATCAGCGCGGGTGGTCTGTGTAAAATTTGCACTGACAGCTCGAGTTGTCTGTGTAAAAGTTGGGCTGACCCTTGATCATCTCGGGTCGTCAGTGTGTAACTTGCGCTGATTCCTAAATAGTTGTTTTTATAACTTTATCTCCTGAATTCATCAATCTTTCTTATCCCCTGTTGTTTCTTGTCCCTCAATTAGCTTGTTTTGATTGCTTTTGGTTAAGGGGCACTCTCTCTTTGATCTCATTTGAGTGAGTCTTGTGTTTTTAGACCATGTGACCTAGCCCTTTAGAAGTTTCATCGAGAAACCATTTGCTTGGGTTACTTGTCTATTCAAGGTTCATCCACAACCCTCTTATGGATTTGCTTGAGGCTTTTTCACTGCTTGTTGCTGGTTGATTTTTAGTGTCGATTATTGAACCACCCTTTTTTATGTTGATTCGATTTCTTCACTACCAAGCATAGATCACAATTGTTTGGATCGATCAGTGCACACTTGCCTCCTTCTTGCTTGAATTCCTTTTTGTCTTGCTGAGCTTAGATCACATAGCTCATCCAAACCTTAGTTTTTCCTTTGATTTGGAAAACTGTTTTGGTGTCTTGGGAACTTTGTTGTGTTTTCATTGAGTGATTTTATTCCTTTTTCTCGATGTTGCTGTCTCTCTAATTCATTTTAAAAGCACGTTTATGTCATTGAAAAGTAAAGCAAACTAGTGTCCTTTGCATATTAATAGTTGAAAGGAAAAGAACATTTCTTTGTTTTATGCTTTCGAAAGAAAAGTTTCATTTCCTTGCTACTGGTTGCATTAGGTTGCGCGATTGTTTGAATTCGTTTTGTTTGTTTGAAAGATTCTTAACCCTCTTATAGTTAGAATTCATCGAACAAAATGATGTATTTTGGCATGTAGTTGCATTTAGGTGTTTTTGAGAGATCATACTGTAGGACCTGAAACTAAAACTTAATTCAAGATCAACCGTAAAATAAACCAAATTTATCTAAAAATGCATTGGAACTTAACGTGAATATCTAAAGGTCTAGGCTAGAGACGTATTCCGGTGTCTTTAAACCTAGTCGCTTACCGTTGAGTGGTTGGGTGATTCCTCCACGGTGAAACGATAAGTGCTAGTACGGATTGGGCTCCCACGTACCGTCAAGTATATATGGGGAGACTCCATTAGGCTTGCATCCTTTATCCATAGGAAGCCGAGTTTGCCAGCTTGTGAACCGTAACGCACCGAACACAACATTTGGGAAGATTGACTGTAGTACGGGAAGTCCTTGGTTCTCATATGATTGCCAAGGTGTATAAGTAGTTTTACGGGTTGCTTGGTAAACCCTTTTGCCTAGAACTTCCAGAGTAGTCACTTTTGATCCTTTTCAGACTCTCTAAAAGAAAAGGTGTAAGTGAGTGTCTTGTTACTTCGTGCTCATTAAACATTCGAAGCAGATAGAGTCATCTTTTCTTCCTTTTCTCGACTCTCGAAACATGAAAAGGTCAAGTTTGGTTCCTGCGTCTTAAAATTCATTCGGCCACGATAATATTACCCGGTTAGATCTTGTGTGCGTTTAGTTTGAGTAGTTTTTATCGTTAGCTTCTTTAGGGTCTTTGTTGGGACATCCTGGCGGATCCATCGACTCCGTCTTCGATCCCAAGTGAAGAAGGGTCCCCATCTTCTGTTGCTCCTGAAATTCTGGTCTGTGGTGCTTTTCCCATTGTTCCAAGCGTACAACCGTTGAGTTCTCGAGCTCCAGGAGACGATTTCTACGAGTTCTTTTACAACCCTGTTTGGGAACCCTCTGACGAGTCTCATCCTGCCACTCCTGTCGGTGCTCCATTTTCGATGGCTTCATCCGATATGGGCGACGCTTCTCCAATGTCTAGTGGCCCGGCCATTATGTCGAGTATAGATACTCCCATTCCAGCAACATCCCCTGTTATCTCCACGCCTTACACCATCACGTCTTATGGGCAAACGGTGCCAAGGCGTTACAGGTCATTGCGGGATGCTATGAACTCGACAGTTCCCTCTTCCGTTTGGGGTCACAACGTCGTCCCTACCACAAGACCATTTGTTTCCCAAGCCCCTCATTCTTCCATCACGGCAGTCCCCACCAACCCGACCGTTTGTGTCGCAGCATCGACTCCAGTTGTGAGTGCAGTCACAGCTTCATCCGCTATCACTTCTACCGCGGGCTCGTCTCGAGGTCCAACGCAGAGTGGTGAACCGTCTCCTTCTTCTAGAGTTGTGCACCTGGCAAGTGATGCTCCTCCTGCTTCTGAGCATATGACAGAGGAGGAATCATTTTATGAATACTTGCGTAATGTCCAGAACCTGGATGGTCAAGGTCCGTACTATGATGCTAAGAATCATTATTTGTACACCTCCTTGCCTCAAATTCCTTATGATGAAATTTCCGTTCCAATAAACGTGGATTGGGGCACCACCGGATATGGTGGCGGCGTGTACTATCCAGGACAAGGACAGCAAGGACCACCTTACCAAGGTTAGCAACCTTACGTGCAGCCTGATTACGGGTAGCAGTTTACAGGTCAGAACTACCCTGGTCAGCAAGGAGGCCCACAAGGACAACCTCATCAAGGGCAACCTTCGGTCTCTAGTGGTCCGGCGTTTACCTATCTTGGGCAACCTTAAGGAAACTCGGGACAAACCAACGCCCAACAAGGTCAACCAGGTACCCAACATGGCTACCCTTCGGGGCAACCCTACGGGAATCAGGGACAACCTCATGGGCAACAAGGTCAACCCATAAACCAGCAAGGAAACCCTTCTAGGCAAGGAGGCCCGCCTTACATGCAGAAAGGCCATCCTACCACCCAGCAACCCTCTGGTCACCAGGGAAAAATCTCGATTGTGCAAGGGCCACCCCTCACCCAACAAGCTAGACCTTCTGGGCAAGTAAGGCCGCCCCCAATCCAACCAGTATGACCCTCTGGCCAAACGGCTCTGAATGCAGGCGGGTATCAATCCCGACCTCCTCTTTCAGGTGGGTTCCAATCCCAGCATCCATATCAAGGTGGGTACCAATCCCACCCTCTGTATTTAGGTGGGTTCCAATCCCAACCTCCTTACCTAGGCGGGTATCAATCCCAACCTCCGTACTCAGGCGGGTATCAATCCCAACCTCCGTACTCTGGCGGGCATCAGGCCCAGCCTCCACATTCGAGTGGGTACCAATCCCAGCCCCAACATTCTGGTGGATATCAATCCCATCAAATGCCACCTGGTTCACAGGCTCAGTATGGATACCAGCAGCCCCAGGGACAAAATCCTTACATCCCTTATCAGAATTACCAACAGCCGCAGGGTAATCCTCAACCGAATTATCAACAACCTGCTGGTCAATATGGTAACCAATGGGGCGTTGGGGGGCAGAGCCAGCAACCTGGTTTCGGGAACAACCCCTACGGACAAAACCATTATGGACAAGGCCCTTACGGACCAGGTCCATCAGGACAAGGACAATGGGGGCAACCTGGAGCTGGGTGGAATTCTGGTTCCACCTCATATCCGCCGCAAATGTCGTTTAATCCTCAATTACCATTTCTAGCCA
>APFE031440939.1:0-13491 GCA_000404065.3 Pinus taeda
TCATCATGACCCCTGATCATTTGACCTCAAATACTGCCAAATCCATCATTGTGCCGTTGATATGTTCAAGAGAAGTTGGCCTCTGCAAGAATACTCAACCTCCCTCTGATATCTCACACAAAACATATTGTCTCTCTCTGTCTCGTGTCGATGATGTGGGAAACATTATGGCCCACCTTCGATCAAGATCACTTCATGTCGACTTCAACTCATTATCCAGGAAGGTGACCTAGAGACTCCCTTTAGGTACCTTGGAACCTGCATGCCTCAATGGAAGATTCTTCGTGTTCAACGAGATGTTTTCATCATTGGCCTCCGATCGGATGATTCTATGGGTTTTCGACACCGGCTCATTGATTCAGACACCGTGGATTGTACCTATAGTACCTTGAGGACCATCGTCATTATTGGTGGCACCTCTCGCGTCTGTTAACAGTTTTCATCATTGACTGGTAATCAAACGATGTTCATGCATGTTTGACTTCGACTCCTATATTCACATGCTTGAACTTGTACTATTTGGGTCGAGTTGGAGCGCAAGCCCGAATTTGTTTTTTGCATATTGGGGAGAACCCAGGGTTGCATTTGTGGATTATTGTAATCATTACATGACTCATTATTGGATGGATGCGACCATACCTGAGTCCATTTATAGATCATCATCGGATGGCTACGTCCATACCGTGGGATCCATTGGTATATACTCTGTTATGGAAATGGTTTGCACCCATACCACTCTATCAGTACTTGACCATATATTGTACCTATTTTCGCAGGTTCTGCCGAAGGCAAGGTGTTTTTTCAGTCACGCATGGTTTCTTGTAAAGCCTTTCAACCCTCTCTTCTCTTAGGGCCTCATGCTTTTAGGGGGCATCTGTTACACAGTAATTTGTCACCGTTTGTCACCGTCCCTGTTACCCCTCTCCTGTACCTTGGAGGACTCATTCTGGGACTTGTGAGAAGTGACAAGACTTGAAACCACTTGCATTATTCACCTCTAAACATGAGCTTCATATGCCCTTAAGACATCTCCTGCTTTTTGCCCTTAAAAACAACCGTTTTTACATTAGCGCTGGTCCCCTGTGTTATGCCCACGCCAATGGGGAAAATCCTATAAAAGGGGCGCACTATTAGCGCTCTGTCCCAGAGTCGCAATCGCGCCAACCTTTTTGGGAAAATTTTTGAACTAATCAACCTCCGAAAGTTCTATCCAACTCATTCACCAACTGACTCCAAGTTAAGTGAGGATGGTTTGGCTTCGAATCTCCTTGAATGGGAAGTAGTTTGCCACCATTCCATGGAAGTTTCCAAGTGATGAAGCCAAATCCATTATTGTTTTGATTGACCTTGTCTCTTCCTTTTCATCTATAAAATCTTGTCCCCATGCCTTGAGCAAGCTAGTCTTTGAGTTCTGACTCTAGTGGCAATACTTGTGCTGAAAGGAAGATATCAAAAGATTGGAGTTGCAAGAAGCCTTCTTTGTATCCATAAGGCTTTACCTAAGTAAGGAGACCTTGTCACTAAAGAGAGAGAGAGCTTGTCCTTCAACCCTTCAAGCTTTTGCAAGACTTGTGTAGTTGAGCACCCAGCCAAAGGAGGACTTGACGTTAGGACGCTGGTTGTATTCTCCTCTGTTGATTATTAATAATAGATGACTATCATTATGGTTCCATTCTCGTTGTACTTGTACTGGTTGATGTTGAATTATATCCTTCCTGACTGATGTATAATTGCATATATTAGATTTCACACTTGTGTTTGTGTTGTTCTCTTTGTGTGCGGGTGTCCATTCATGGAGATAGTGGAGGACTGTGACCGGCCGAGGCAAAGGAGCGTGGGCGACGTCTCTTCTACAAATAAAAGCGTTGGAATCCAAGTAGGTCTTCATCACCTACCTTTTATTTGCAATTAGGAACTTGTGTCATAGCATTGTTTGATTGTTGCTAGACCCGTTCTGGGCTAGTAGGGATCGCCTCTATCCGTAGAGGGGATTTAACTCTCCAACAAGGCGAGTTACCGTCCAGGCAGGCAGGTTGCACTGCATGTAGGCCACGCGCCCTCACTATGGACCGCACCGACGGGCAGAGTTTGGGCACCGCGGAATGGAAAGTCGGGCGGACAGGTTCGCAGTTCAGGTGTGGAGTTGTGTCGTGCAGGCCGCGAGCAGTGTAGCATGACCACACGACACGAGGTTGAGTATCTGGGATATATTATTGATGAATGGTGGGTGCATGCTGATATAGCCAAGATCCAATTCGTTCGGGATTGGCCAACCCCAAACACTCTAAGAGAGGTCCGCAACTCTCTAGGTCTTGCCGACATCTACCATAGGTTCGTGTTATGGACATGAGACTTCTGATTTTCAGCTTCTCTACAATAGCCACTAAGAATTCAGCAACACATACCAGGCACACTTGGAGGGTCAGCAAGTTCCATATTTTCAACTCAAGGATGCACTATTATGCCACATGGGACACCTTTGTGTTCCTTCAAGCGAGCGTTACAAGATGATTTGGGAAGCACACTACAGTTGTATCGTTGGGCATTTTGAGGTTGATAAAATAGTGGAAGTACTGCAAAAGTATTAATGGTAAGTTATATTCGCTGCATTGTTAAGAACACTTATTGGAAAATTGATTGAGTGTTGAAAGAATAATTGAAAATAAATTTATGGTAAGTTATTTTTTCTGCATTGTTAAGAACACTTATTGGAAAATTGACTTGAGTGTTGAAGTAGGCGCAGACCGTGTACTTAAGTATTGGCAAAAGGAAAAAGTACGGTGGTGCCGCACCTGATTATGCGTGGTTGAAATACTACCACTAGGATAGGAGCGTGACATGGGGTCTCCCAGTCCCTCCTCCACAAAAGTCGCCAAATTGTGGGGAACTAGGGGATTCCATGTCCCGCCTTGTCGAAAGCATCACAAGTGCGGGAAATTTGGGGTTTCCATGTCACGTCGCGATGGAAATTGCCCCAGGTGCAGTAAACTTTGGTGTACATCGAGTCTGCAACCTCACGTCAAGAGAAAGGCTCAGTCAGTCAAGAGAATGAATATTTCTTCATTGGTAAAAGATCTCGCTAAGGATCAAAGGCTGGAGTCTCTTCTAGAGCTAGTCCAACATGGACTATCAAAAGTTGAAAGAAGGACACAGTGTCGGGGAATGAAGTGCCGAAGAAAGGAAGTGCAGAGAGGAGGAAGGACTCGACTTGCGCTGGGAGGATATCATTGTCAAGGGTCTAGGGCTTCGCAATGACCAATAAGAAGCTTCAATAAGAGAAATTTACGAAAGGGTTTTCCTCTCTGAGAGAGAGAGGTTTTTCCTTGGCAGAGAGCCAACATCTTGTGTTCTTGTTCTTATGTTTTTGGCACCAGTTTGATGAAAGTAAACACACATGCATTAATAAGAAGAGAAGAATATTAAGATAACGCGATATATTGTAAAAGAGCTTCACAAATTGTTATCAAGTCTAGAAGAATCCTGCTATACCCCATTGCCCTAGATTCTTCAACGCGGTATCAGAGCTAAGGTGACACATCAAGGAAAGGGAATCTCAAGAACATCCGCAAGGTTGAAGCATCAAGCCAAGAAGTCTCAATCACATCGAGGACAAGAAGGTCTATCATCTATCATTCATCATGGAAGACTACAAAGCAAGACAAAACGCCTTGTATAAAGGCACCTACAAGAAGAACAAATCAAAGGGGGACCTACATCAAGCTACACCATCTTGAAAAATGAAAGGCAGTACGAGTCAAGTCATCAAGAAAGTCCATTTGAAGAAAGCAACTTGAACAACATCAAGATCTAAGGAAGGCAAGCCCTCAAGTCGTCAAGAAGAAAGCAAGTTCACTACATCTCAAACTCTATCAAGTAAGTATATGTCCCCTTCTGAGTATACCTCAGTGTCTTTTCGCAAGGAAAGTAACAAATTGATTGGGACCACTACATGTCCAAACTCCAACAGTTTGGATGTCAAGAATATGGACGCTACAAAAGGGATTGTCCTAAACTTAAGAAGGACAACAACAACAAGCGAAAAAGGGAAGAAGCTCGTGTAACTCAAGAAGTGAAAGAAGATGACAAGAAGCAAAAGAAGGAAGATCCTCTTATGACTAAGTCAACCTCTTTGCTTAAAGTCTTATTTCAAAGGGGGTAGAGGTTTCATTGGGGGTCCCATTTATGGGATTCAAGAGAGGATGATACACAGGAGAGAGCAGATGAAGCAAGAAAGGTTGCACCAATCGAGGAGAACTATAAAATAAAGCCGAGATGATAAAAGCATAATCAAGATGAGGTATGTATGCATCAAAGTTTAGGCCATGTCATCATATATATTGATTGGGTCATGGGAAAAGTTATAGAATCACGATCAATAATAAAAGGATCTCTTTCGCCAACGACATGCTCGGAGGCATGTACTACAGTGGAGTAAAGGCCAACATGAAGAAGTGCTCTCATAAGGAGTATAAGGTGGCTGACTAATCAATCCAAGAAGAAGCAAATGAAGAAAGAGATCAAGCATGTGAAGAACATCGCGGTCACAAAGAATAACGATTTGAAAAGATTCCTCAACATCTCTCGAAAGAAGGCATGGCAACTCTGACAAAGGAAGAAAAAAGATAAAGGGCCCTTGACGCCTACGAAGGCCTTGGAGATAGTAAGGTTCAGATAACCGATTCAACTCTACAAATATGTCATGGTGAAGAGGCCATCCAACAAAAGCACCATTTGGTGTTGAAGCAATACCACGATGAAGTCATGAAGGGGCACTAAATCAAAGTACGGGAACAAGTGAGTACAACTAAGCATCCATGTGATAAGTATTATGAAGGATAGACAAGATGACAAAGGAGTAGCTAGATGACAAAAAGGACCTGATATATATGAAGAAGACCACTTTCCACGAAGGGAGCAATGACATGACAAGCCGGGAGGGAAAGTGATCGATGGCCGGTACCCTGCCAAGAAGAAGTTCAAACAAAGACTTCATGACATCGAAGGAATGAAGGAGATCAAGCGGCTGAAGGACCCGCGAAGGAGGCGTTGTTGATGAATGGACAAGTCCCTAGCTAAGAGGGAGTTCTAACAAGTTCCCAACTACAAAGGAGCTTGGGCAAGTTCCTTGTCAGAGGAAACTTCGGCATGTCTTCCTCGATCAAGGGGAAGAGATAGGCACAACATTCTTGTCTCCACTTGGAAAGAAAGAACGGGAGGATTGGGTAATCGTTTGGCATTTGATGCTCTCTGAGGATGTGTAGGGCATCCAAGACAAGAGTAGGCAAGAGGAGCGGTATTCTTTGAGGCCCGGGAACCCAAGACAAGAATTGTCCTAGAAGGTCATTCTTAGGGAACACCTGGGTGGGTATGTACCTTTAGAGACAATGACTAAGGTGTTTATAAGCCATTGGCCTCACCAACATTGTGCTCTGATCTTATGAGAGATAAAGCTGTTAGTCAAGGCCTTGCTATGAACAATGTTGGCTAATATGGTGCTATAACAGATGGGTGTCCAATTCAGTTTCTCTTATGTGAATTATTCAAGATTGAAAAATAGCCAAACACCTTGTAATGATTTATGAATACCTCCCTAGTTAAGAGGGGGTGTTGAATAAAGTGTAACTGGGTTCGGTCTTCATAAATGTACTTTTGATATTTTTATTTATTCAAGAAAAGAAATATATATATATAATTATATTTATCATTGAGTTTCTTGCTCATTGAAATAGGACTAGCACATGTTAAAGTGCTATAAAGAGTCAAAAGAAAATGTTGAAGACCTTAAGGGCATGGTACACGAGGTATATTTATGTATTAGATTCAAATATATTCCTACCCTCGTGCCTTCGTTCGGGTCGTGCGCCCATTCAAACCCCAAATTTCCTTCGGGCGAGCCGAGTCATCGCGTGTCGTGCCGTGTGTGGGTGCCCGGGCACACGTGGCCATGCCAAAAATGCTAAGTCATGATCGCCCATGTGCCTTCTTTGTTCGGGTCATGCATCCATTGAAACCCCAAATTTCGCTCGAGCGATTCGGGTCGGCTCGCCCAGGCTGGGTCGGGTCTTGTCGTGCCGTGTGTGGGTGCGCCGGCACACGTGGCCGTGCCAAAATTCTAAGT
Source organism: Pinus taeda (assembly GCA_000404065.3). Lineage (NCBI taxonomy): Eukaryota > Viridiplantae > Streptophyta > Pinopsida > Pinales > Pinaceae > Pinus > Pinus taeda. Next base: position 6,119 of record APFE031440939.1, read on the forward strand.
CGTCACCGCCCATGTGCTTTCTCCAAGTTCGTGCGGCCTGTTTGCTCGACGCTCCCTCGGGCCTTCATTCGGGTCGTGCACCCATGGAAAGCCCAAATTTTGTTCGGGCCGTGCACACATGGAAACCCCGAATTTCGTTCAGGTGGGTCGGGTCATGTCGTGTGTGGGTTCCCGTGCAAACGCGTTCGGGCGAGTCGGGTCGGGTCGTGCCGTGCCGTGAGTGGGTGCTTGGGAACATGTGGCCATGCAAAAAATGTTAAGGTGTGACCACCCGTGTGTCTTCTGCATGTTCGCGCGACCCGTTTGCCCGACGCTCCCTCGTGCCTTTGTTCGGGTCGTTCACCCATCGAAACCCCAAATTTCGTTCGGGCGGGTCGGGTCGTGCCATGCGTGGGTGCTCGGGAACACGTGGCAGTGCCAAAAATGATAAGTGATGACCCCTCGTGTGCCTTATACACGTTCGTGCGGCCCGTTTTCCCGACACTCCCTTGTGCCTTCGTTCGGGTCGCGCACCCATGGAAACCCCAAATTTCATTCGGGTTGTGCATAGAAGGAAACCCCAAATTTTGTTCGGGTTGGGTTGTGTCGTGTCCTGTGTGGGTGCCCATTCAAACACGTTTGGGCGGGTCGGGTCGGCTCACCCAAGGTCGGCCGGGTCGTGTGTGGGTGCCCGGGCACACGTGGCCGTGCCAAAAACGCTAAGTCGTGACCGCCCGTGTGTTTTCTGCAAGTTCGTGCGGCTTGTTTGCCTGACGATCCCTCGTGCCTCCGTTCGAGTCAGGCGCCCACAGAAACCCCAAAATTTCATTCGGGTCATGCACCCATGGAAACCCCAAATTTTGTTCAGGCGGGTCGGGACGTGTCGTGCGTGGGTGCCCGTGCAAACGCGTTGGGGCGGGTCGGGTCGGGTCGTGTCGTGTTGTGTGATGGCACCCAGGGCACATGTTGCCATATAAAAAATGCAAAGTTGTGACAGGGGGTGGGATTTCTGCACGATTGTGCTGCCCGTTCGCCCGAATCTCCCGTGTGCCTTGGTTTTGGTCGTGTGTCGGAGCCCATGTAAACTCGTTCGAGCGGGTCGTTTGCCGTGTAAACACTCGTTCGGGCGGGTCGTTTGCCATGTAAACGCATTCGGGAAGGTCGTTTTCCATGCAAACTCGTTCATGCGGGTCATTTGAGGGCTCCCGTGTAAACTCGTTCGGGCGGGTCGGGCGAGGGGGTCGGTGTAAACTCGTTCGGGCAGGTCGTGCGAGGTCGTCCGTGAAAACGCGTTCGGGCGGGTCGTTCGGGAGAGGGCGTCTGTGCAAACTCATTCAGGCAGGTCGTTCAGGAGAGGGTGTCCATGCAAACTCATTTGGGCTGGTTGGACGAGGGCGTCCGTGCAAACTCATTCAGGCGAGGGCATTCGTGCAAACTCGTTCGAGCGGGTCGGGCGAGGGTGTCCGTGTGAACTCGTTCGGGCGGGTCGTTCGAACGAGTTCACACGGACGCCCTCGGCCGAACGGGCGTGTGAACTCTTTCGGGTGGGTTGTTCGAGCGGGTCGGGTGAGGGCATCCCTGTGAACTCGTTTAGGCGGGTCGGGCGAGGGCGTTCGTATCAAAAAATGCTAATTTGTGACCCGAGGTTGGCTTTGTGCATGTTCGTGTAGCTCGTTTTCCCGATTCGCCCTTGTCCCTTTGTTTCGGTGAGTCGTTTGAGGGCGTGCGTGCGAACTCGTTCGAGCGGGTCGTTTGGGCGAACTCGTTCAGGCAGGTCGGGCGAGGGCGCACCCGGGCGAACGAGCCCGTGTCAAAAAATTCTAAGTTGTGACCCGAGGTTGGCTTTGTGCACTTTCGTGCAGCTCGTTTGCCCATCTCTCCCTTGTCCCTTCGTTTGGGTGAGTCGTTTGAGGGCGTGTGTGCGAACTCGTTCAGGCGGGTTGTTCGGGTGAACTCATTCAGACGGGTCGGGCGTGGGTGCACCCGGGCGAACGAGCCCGTGTCAAAAAATGCTAAGTTGTGGCCCGAGGTTGGCTTTGTGCATGTTCGTGCAGCTCGTTTGCCCGGCTCTCCCTTGTCCCTTCGTTTGGGTGATTCGTTTGAGGGCGTTCGGGTGGGTCGTTCGGGCGGGTCGTTCAGGTGAACTCGTTCAGGCGGGTCGGGTGAGGGCGCACCCATGCGAACGAGCTCGTGTCAAAAAATGCTAATTTGTGACCCGAGGTTGGCTTTGCGCACATTCGTGCAGCTCGTTTTCCCGGCTCTCCCTTGTCCCTTCGTTTGGGTGAGTCGTTCAAGGGCATGCATGAGAACGCATTCGGGCGGGTCGTTCGGGTGAACTCGATCAGGCGAGGGCGTCCGTGTGAACTCGTTCGGGTAGGTCGTTCGATTGGGTCGGGCGAGGGCGTTCGTGTGAACTCGTTTGGGTGAGGACGCACCCGGGCGAACGAGCCCGTGTCAAAAAATGCTAAGTTGTGACCCGAGGTTGGCTTTGTGCACATTCGTGCAGCTTGTTTGCCCGGATCTCCCTTGTCCCTTCGTTTGGGTGAGTCGTTTGAGGGCGTGCGTGCGAACTAGTTCGGGAGGGTCGTTCGGGCGGGTCGTTTGGGTGAACTCGTTCAAGCGGGTCAGGCGAGGGCGCACCCGGGCGAACGAGCCCGTGTCAAAAAATGATAAGTTGTGACCCGAGGTTGGCTTTGTGCATGTTCGTGCAGCTCGTTTTCCTGGCTCTCCCTTGTCCCTTCGTTTGGGTGAGTCGTTTGAGGGCGTGCGTGCGAACTTGTTCGAGTAGGTCGTTCGGGTGAACTCATTCAGGCGGGTCGGGCGAGGGCGCACCCGGGCGAACGAGCCCGTGTCAAAAAATGCTAAGTTGTGACCCGAGGTTGGCTTTGTGCACGTTCGTGTAGCCCGTTTTCCTGGCTCTCCCTTGTCCCTTCGTTTTGGTGAGTCATTTGAGGGTGTGTGTGTGAACTCGTTCGAGCGGGTCGTTCGGGTGGGTCATTTAGGCGGGTCGGGCGAGGGCGTGCGTGTGAACTCGTTCGGGCGGGTCAGGCGAGGGCATCCGCGCGAACTCATTCAGGCGGGTCGTTCGGGTGGGTTGGGCAAGGGCGTCCGTGTGAACTCGTTCGAGCGGGTCGTTTGGTCGGGTCAGGCGAGGGCGTCCGTGTGAACTCGTTCGAGCGGGTCGTTCGAGCGAGGGCGCACCCGAGCGAATGAGCCCGTGTCAAAAATTGCTAAGTTGTGACCCGAGGTTGGCTTTGTGCACATTCGTGCAGCTCGTTTTCCCGTCTCTCCCTTGTCCCTTCGTTTGGGTGAGTCGTTTGAGGGTGTGCGTGTGAACTCGTTTGGGTGGGTCGTTCGAGCGAGTCGTTCGGGTGAACTCGTTCGGGCAGGTCGGGCGAGGGCGCACCCGGGCAAACGAGCCCATATCAAAAAATGCTAAGTTGTGACCCGAGGTTGGCTTTGTGCACGTTCGTGCCACTTGTTTGCCCAGCTCTCCCTTGTCCCTTTGTTTGGGTGAGTCGTTTGAGGGCGTGTGTGCGAACTCGTTTGGGCGGGTCGTTCGGGTGAACTCGTTCAGGCGGGTCGGGCGAGGGCGCACCCGGGCGAATGAGCCCGTATAAAAAAATGCTAAGTTGTGACCCAAGGATGGCTTTGTGCACGTTCGTGCAGCGCATTTTCCCGGCTCCCCCTTGTCCCTTCGTTTGGGTGAGTTGTTTGAGGGCGTGCATGCGAACTCGTTCGGGCGGGTCATTCGGGTGAACTCGTTCAGGCGGGTCGGGCGAGGGCGCACCCGGGCGAACGAGCCCGTATCAAAAAATGCTAAGTTGTGACCCGAGGTTGGCTTTGTGCACGTTCGTGCAGCTCGTTTGCCCGGCTCTCCCTTGTCCGTTCGTTTGGGTGAGTCGTTTGAGGGTGTGCGTGCGAACTCGTTCGGGCGGGTCGTTCGGGTGAACTCGTTCGGGCGGGTCGGGCGAACGAGCCCGTGTCAAAAAATGCTAAGTTGTGACCCGAGGTTGGCTTTGTGCACGTTCGTGCAGCTCGTTTGCCTGGCTCTCCCTTGTCCGTTCGTTTGGGTGAGTCGTTTGAGGGCGTGAGTGCGAACTCGGATTTGCCTGAAGGATGGCCTTGGGTCATTTGTAGGGTGGCCGATTTTCATCTTCTCTCCATCCCCACTCGGTAGTGCATGAGCGGTAATGTTGGCCATGCTCGTCCTGGGAGTCATATGTGAACAATTTCCCTTCTGCTCTCTAAGTTCTTGGAGCTGTATGGGCTGTTGTGGTGTGGCTCCCCAGCTCGTCTTGGTCCCCTCGTGCCCCTCAAGATGATACCAGCGACAGGGTTTCTTTCCGTGTGAAAGGTGGTTTGGAAATCGAGTTTTGTTTTCGGGTTTTCCCGAAATATGGCCTTGGGTCGTCTGTAGGGTGGCCGATTTTCATCTTCTCTCCATCCCCACTCGGTAGTGCATGAGCGGTAACACTGGCCATGGTCGTCCGGGAGGCATATGTGAACGATTCCCCTTCTGCTCTCCAAGTTCTTGGAGCTGTATGGGCTGTTGTGGTGTGGCTCCCTGGCATGTCCTGGTCTCCTCTTGCCCCTTTAGATGATACCAGTGGCTGGTTTTCTTTCCGTGTGAAAGGTGGGTTCGCAATCGAGTTGTGTTTTCAGGTTTGCCTGAATGATGGCCTTGGGTCGTTTGTAGGGTGGCCAATTTTCATCTTCTCTCCATCTCCACTCGGTAGCGCATGAGCGGTAATGTTGGCCATGCCCGTCTCGGGAGGCATATGTGAACAATTCCCCTTCTGCTCTCGAAGTTCTTGGAGTTGTATGGGCTGTTGTGGTGTGGCTCCCGGGCTCGTCCTGGTCCCCTCCAGATGATACCAGTGGCAGGTTTTCTTTCCGTGTGAAAGGTGGGTTGGCAATCGAGTTGTGTTTTCGGGTTCACTTGAACGATGGCCTTGAGTCGTTTGTAGGGTGGCTGATTTTCATCTTCTCTCCATCCCCACTCGGTAGCGCATGAGCAGTAATGTTGGCCATGGTTGTCCCGGGAGGCATATGTGAACAACTCCCCTTTTTCTCTCGAAGTTCTTGGAGCTGTATGGGCTATTGTGTTGTGGCTCCTGGGCTCGTCCTGGTCCCCTCCAGATGATACCAGCGGCAGGTTTTCTTTCCGTGTGAAAGGTGGGTTGGCAATGGAGTTGTGTTTCTGGGTTCGCTTGAACGATGGCCTTGGGTCGTTTGTAGGGTGGCCGATTTTCATCTTCTCTCCATCCCCACTCGGTAGCGCATGAGCGGTAATGTTGGCCATGCTTGTCCCATGAGGCATATGTGAACAACTCCCCTTCTGCTCTCCAAGTTCTTGGAGCTGTATGGGTTGTTCTCGTGTGGCTCCCTGGCTCATCTTGGTCCCCTCGTTCCCATCCAGATGATACGAGCGATAGGTTTTCTTTCTTTCCGTGTGAAAGGTGGGTTGGCAATCGAGTTGTGTTCTCGGGTTTCGCTGAACGATGGCCTTGGGTTGTTTGTAGGGTGGCCGATTTTCATCTTCTCTCCATCCCACTCGGTAGCGCATGAGCGATAATGTTGGCCATGCTCGTCCCCGGAGGCATATGTGAACAACTCCCCGTTTGCTCTCCAAGCTGTATGGGTTGTTGTGGTGTGGGTCCCTGGCTCGTCTTGGTCCCCTTGTGCCCTTCCAGATGATACCAGTGACAGGCTTTCTTTCCGTGTGAAAGGTGGGTTGGTAAGTGAGTTGTGTTTTTGGGTTTGCCTGAACGATGGCCTTGGGTCGTTTGTAGGGTGGCTGATTGTCATCTTCTCTCCATCCCCACTCGGTAGCACATGAGTGGTAGTGTTTGGATATGTTCTTGTATTGTGTAGCGAGCCTCTTGATTTGCATTTGTTTCCCTCCTTTGCCTTCACATCGTGGTTGCCACAGGCGGTCAAGTGATCGAGGTCCACCGTTGCTACTGTCCGTGTGGACTCCTAGGTGGCCTCCATGCGCGGCAGGGAGGGCCGGCGACATTTCTAAGAGAGGGTGTGGGCTCAGTTGGTCTTGTTTTGTTTCCTTCCGTTTCCTTTGCATTGAGGCTGCCGCAGGCGGTCATGCGATCGAGGTCCATCGTTTCTGTTGTCCGGGTGGACTCCTAGGTGGTCTCCGTGCGGGGAGGGGAGGGTTGGGGGCATTTGTTGTTTCAATTGTGTATGCGCTCGTGGTACAGTGGGGAGGAGGCTTGCTACGTCGATGGTGGGGGCTATCTGGAAGAAGGATTTCGAGGTGGAATGCTTCGACCTCCCTCCTTTGCGTGGAGGTGGCCGTAGGGGAAAATTATTCATCGTCTGGTTGGTAAAGCTGTGGGAAATCTCCTAGGTTTCCTGTACGTAGGGTGCGTGGGGTGCGGGGCTGCCTGATCCCTCCTCTTGTTTGGATATGTTCTTGTATTGTGTAGTGATCCCCTTGATTTGCATTTATTTCCTTCCTTTTCCTTCACATCGTAGTTGCTGCAGGCGGTGGAGTGATCGAGGTCCACCGTTGCTGCTGTCCGGGTGGACTCCTAGGTGGCCTCGGTGCGCGGCGGGGAGGGCTGTGGGGCATTTCTAAGAGAGGTTGTGGGCTCGGTTGGTCTTGTTTTGTTTCCTTCTGTTTCCTTTGCATTGAGGCTGCCGCAGGTGATCATGCGATCGAGGTCCATCGTTGTTGTTGTCCGGGTGGACTCCTAGGTGGCCTCCGTGCGGGGAGGGGAGGGTTGGGGGCATGTGTTGTTTCAATTGTGTATGCGCTCGTGGTCCAATGGGGAGGAGGCTTGCTACGTCGATGGTGGGGGCTATCTGGAAGAAGGATTTCGAGGTGGAAAGCTTCGACCTCCCTCCTTTGCGTGGAGGTGGCCGTAGGGGAAAATTATTCATCGTTTGGTCGGTAAAGCTGTGGGGAATCTCCTAGGTTTCCTGTACGTAGGGTGCGTGGGGTGCGGGGCTGTCCGATCCCTCCTCTTGTTTGGATAGTTTCTTGTATTGTGTAGCGAGCCTCTTGATTTGCATTTATTTCCTTCCTTTGCCTTCGCATCGTGGTTGCCGCAGGCGGTCGAGTGATCGAGGTCCACCGTTGCTGCTGTCTGGGTGGACTCCTAGGTGGCCTCGGTGCGCGGCGGGGAGGGTCGGGGGGCATTTCTAAGAGAGGTTGTGGGCTCAGTTGGTCTTGTTTTCTTTCTTTCCATTTCCTTTGCATTGAGGCTACCGTAGGCGATCATGTGATCGAGGTCCATCGTTGCTGCTGTCCGGGTGGACTCCTAGGTGGCCTCCGTGCGAGGAGGGGAGGGTTGGGGGCATGTGTTGTTTCAATTGTGTATGCGCTCGTGGTCCAATGGGGAGGAGGATTGCTACTTCGATGGTGGGGGCTA
>APFE031440940.1:0-11043 GCA_000404065.3 Pinus taeda
TTTTTTTTTTAAATTTTTTAAAAACATTTTAAATGTTTTAAAAACAATTTAAAATGCTTTAAGAACAATTTAAAATGCTTTAAAAATAATTTAAAATGCTTTAAAAACAACTTTATATTTTTAAAAACAATTGAAAATAATTTAAAAACAATTTAAATTGCTTTAATAACGATTTAAAATGCTTTAAAAACAATTTAAAATACTTTAAAAATAATTCAAATTGCTTTATGAACGATTTAAAATGATTTTAAGATTCTTTAAAAACAATTTAAAACGTTTTAGAAACATTTTAAAATGCTTTAAAAATAAGTTTAAGTGCTTTAAAAACAATTGAAATTGCTTTAAAACCCATTTAAAAACAATTTTAAATGCTTCAAGGACAATTTGAAATGCTTTAAAAACAATTAATAATGCTTTAAAAATAGTTTACAATGCTTTAAAAACAAATTAAAATACTTCAAAAATAATTTAAATTGCTTTAAGAACAATTTTGAACGATTTTCAAATGCTTTAAAAACAATATAAATTGATTTAAAATGCTTTAAAAATATGTTAAAGTGATTTAGAAACAACTTAAAATGCTTTAAGAACAATTTAAAATGCTTTAAAAACAATTTTAAATGATTTTGAAATGTTTTAAAAACAAGTAAAAATGTTTTAAAATACTTAAAAATGCCTTAAAAGCATCTTAAAATGTTTTAAAATGCTTTAAAAACCTTTTAAAATGTTTTAATAATAATTTAAAATTCTTTAAAAACAATTTAAAATGCTTTAGAAACAATTAGAAATGCTTTTAAAATCTTTTTAAAATGTCTTAAAATGGTTTCAAAATAATTTAAAATTCTTTAAAGACATTTTTAAATGCTTTGAAAATAGTTTTAAATACTTTAAAAACCATTCTAGATACTTTAAAATGCATTAAAAAAAAATTTAAAAGCTTTAACGTGCTTTAAAATGTTTTTAAAATGCTTGAAAACAATTTATTTTTTTTAAAAACAATTTAAAATGCTTTAAACACAGTTTAAAATAGTTTAAAATAATTTAAAAACAATTTTAAATGCTTTTAAAATGCTTTAACAACAATTTAAAACGCTTTAAAGTACTTTAAAATGATTTCAAAACAATTTAAAATACTTAAAAAACAATTTAAAATGTTTTAAATACGGTTGACAATGCTTTAGAAACAATTTACAAATCATTTAAATTGCTTTAAGAACAATTTTAAATGATTTTAAAATAATTTAGAATGTTTTAAAAACAATTCAAAATGCTTTAAGAACAGTTCAAAATGCTTTAGAAACAATTTAAAATGCTTTAATAATGGTTTAAAATGCTTTAAAGATATGTTACAATGCCTTTGACAACAACTTAAAATAATTTAAAAATAATTTAAATTGCTTTAAGAACAATTTAAAGTGATTTTAAATTCTTTAAAAACAATTTAAAATGTTTTAGAAAAATTTTAAAATGCTTTAAAAATAAGTTTAGTGCTTTAATAACAATTGAAAATGCTTTAAAACCCTTTTAAAATGCTTTAAAAACAATTTAAAATGTACTAAAAACAATTTTAAATGCTTTAACAACAATTTTAAATGCTTTAAAAACAATTTAAAATGCTTTAAAAATAGTTTACAATGATTTAAAAACAAATTAAAATACTTTACAAATAATTTAAATTATTTAAAGAACAATTTTGAACAGTTTTAAAATGCCTTAAAAAGCAATTTAAATTCATTTAAAATGCTTTAAAAATAAGTTAAAGTGCTTTAGAAACAATTTAAAATGTGTTAAGAACAATTTAAAATAATTTTTAAAACGTTTTTAAAATGCTTTAAAAAACATCTTGAAAATGTTCCTAAAACAATTTTAAAAATGCTTTTAAAACTTTAAAAATTGTTTAATAATAATTTAAAAAATTCTTTTAAAAACAATTTTAAAATGCTTAAAACTTAGAAATGCTTTAAACAATGGTTTTAAAAATCTTTTAAAACATTTAAAATGGTTTTCAAAATAATTAAAATGTCTTAAAGACATTTTTAAATGATTTGAAAATAGTTTATAATACTTTATTAAAAACCATTTCAGATGTTTTAAATGAATTTAAAATGCCTTTAAAAAACAATTTTAATGGTTTTGAACAATTTAAAATGATTTAAACATAGTTTAAAATAGTTCAAAATAATTTAAAAACAATTTAAAATGCTTTCAAATGCTTTAAAAATGATTTTAAAATGTTTTAACAACAATCTAAAATGCTTTAAAGCACTTAAAAATGTTTTAAAATGCTCTCAAAACAATTCAAAATACTTTAAAAACAATCTAAAATGTTTTAAAAACGGTTCACAGTGCTCTAAAAACAATTTACAAATAATTTAAATTGCTTTAAGAACAACCTCAATTGTTTTAAGAACAATTTTAGATGATTTAAAATGTTTTCAAAACAATTTAAAACGCTTCAAAAACAATTTAAAATGTTTTAAAAATAGTTTATAATGCTTTAAAAACAATTTAAAATACTTTTAAAATATTTCAAATTACTTTAAGAACAATTATAAATTATTTTAAAAATGTTTTAAAAACAATTTAAAATGCTTTAAGAACAATTTTAAATGCTTTAAAAACAACTTTTTCTTTTTTAAAAACAATTCAAAATGCTTTAAAAACAATTTAAAATGCTTTAATAATGATTTAAAATGCTTTTAAAACAATTTAAAATACTTTTAAAATAATTCAAATTGCTTTATGAACAATTTAAAATGATTTTAAAATTCTTTAAAAACAATTTAAAATGTTTTAGAAACATTTTGAAGTGCTGTAAAAATAAGTTTAAGTGCTTTAAGAACAATTGAAAATGCTTTAAAGCCCTTTTAAACGTTTTAAAAACAATTTTAAATGCTTCAAGAACAATTTAAAATGCTTTAAAAACGATTAATAATGATTTAAAAATAGTTTACAATGCTTTAAAAACAAATTAAAATACTTCAAAAATAATTTAAATTTCTTTAAGAACAATTTTGAACGATTTTCAAATGCTTTAAAAGCAATTTAAATTGATTTAAAATGTTTTAAAAATAAGTTAAAGTGCTTTAGAAACAACATAAAATGCTTTAAAAACAATTTTAAATGATTTTGAAATGTTTTAAAAACAATTAAAAATGTTTTAAAATACTTAAAAATGCTTTAAAAACATCTTAAAATGTTTTAAAATGCTTTAGAAACCTTTTAAAATGTTTTTAATAATAATTTAAAATTCTTTAAAAACAATTTAAAATGCTTTAAAAACAATTAGAAATGCTTTAAAATGCTTTTAAAATCTTTTTAAAATGTCTTAAAATGGTTTCAAAATACTTTAAAGACATTTTTAAATGCTTTGAAAATAGTCTTAAATACTCTAAAAACCATTTTAGACACTTTAAATTGAATTTAAAATGTTTTTAAAACAATTTAAATTTTTTTTAAAACAACTTAAAATGCTTTAACAACAATTTAAAACGCTTTAGAAACAGTTTAAAATAATTTTAAAACATTTTAAAAATGCTTTAAAAAACATCTTAAAATGTTCTGAAAAATTTTTTTTTGTTTTTTTTTTTTTTTTTTTTTTTTGAAAATCAGCGTATTATATTAGATCAAAATACATATATTATAAAAAGTCTGCCTAAGCAGACAAATGACAACCTCCTATTAAGCGCTTGGTCAAAAAACAACCACAGAACCCCAGGGCACACCACGCAGGGCGGCAGAGGGTTGGGGTTCGCCAAAATTAACAGTGTTTCGACTAGGCTCCATACAAATCTGAGGGCAACTGTAGTTGTGCCCAGAGCAAAAATCAACAGATCCACAACCAAACATTAAGAAAATCAGCACGTAACCAGACATAACAAACAGCTAAGACTCAATACTTATCCAGAACTATGTAATTCTTGGGGGTATCCTGCCCAGACGAAGCCTTTGCCTTGCCCGCCTGAGATGGTGAAGGAAGAGTGCTCTGGTGGTTGCCTTTGTGCCCCTCCGTCATTTCCCCAGCATTCCTGGCATCTTGATTAATAGTGTGCCGCAAAAGACTGATGAGTATAGTGAGTTTTTTTGAAACAGTGTCAAATTGTTGTTCTAGACTTCTTATCTTGAATTCCAAACTCTCCATAATTTCCATATGTTCCTCTGTTGTAACCGCAATTGTTTGTTGTGCTTGCCGCACTTGGTTGGCGTAATCCCCCTGCATGCTAATGGCCTTAGCCAACATAGTTTTCATCCTCCACATCTCGGCTTGCGTTCGCACATATTGAGTAGCTTGTGTAGTGACTGTGCTAGGATCCTGCACCCAGTCCATATCCTTCTCCATCTCCTAAGCTTCCAAATTCTTCTCTTCTTCAGTCACGATGGCCTCCAGCTCCTCAATTTTCCGCTTTTCTTTTTGTGAGGTGTGAGTCTCATAAGCTTCCCTGGCTCTTTTCAAGTCTCGGTTAGCCGAAGCATTTCGGCTCCCCTCACTTGCCATTGTCTTAACTGCACCCGACTGGTCACTCTGCACACTGAGGTTTAGGGATAAGGTATTCCGCTTGCAGCTTGAAGAAATAATGGCCTTTCTGATGCCAGGGCTTACGATTAAATAGATGAAATTGGGAGAGTAACCGAGCATTTTCCGGCCTATCCCCTGTTGCCTGCATATCTTTTCATCATTATTTTTGGTTAATGGTTTGTGTTTCCGGTGATGATCCGATGTCCTGCTCCTGAGGTCACCTTTCTTACTCTTCTCCGTAGCGCTCCAGGTGTCCCATCTCCTGTATGGGCATCGGCGGCGCTCATTTTTTGTGATCATAGTTCTATTGGGCCTTACCTCCTCCTGCTTGAGCATTGAATGCTCCGTCCAGTTCGTCCTTCGGTCTCTAGCGAGCCCTTAATTCTCCCCGCAGTATGCATGATTATCATCATCATTTCGTTATGCCTGCAGAGATCACCGCCTTTTCGATCCTACCTTTCATTCATCAAATCCTTCCTCGAGAGCAGGGTGCATTTATTTTTTAATTCCGGGCAGATGACATCCTGCCAACAGCTGTCCAAAATGTTGGTGGGGTTCTCTATCCCAACATTTGCCAGATGGTCCGTTATTGCATTGGCCTTGCGGCGAACAGCCTGAAAGACTAAACCTTTCAGCCACCCCAAGTGTTCTGCTATGTTTTCTATCACTTTCGCCAGTCGCCAGTGATGTGTGACCTTACTAGCCTTGGCTCCTGCATACATTCTTCTGGCTGCTGTAATTGCAAGCTGGGAATCCCCCTCAACTACTGCAGCTCCCGCCCCTTCGCTATTCCTTATAATGCCACCAATACCAGCCAGTCTTGGATTACCTCTCGATGCGCCATCGAAATTTAACTTGAGGAAGCCTGATGGTGGCCGCTTCCAGATGCTTAGTGAGGTTTTGAGCTCCTGTTGGCAATTCACTGCAGCCACATTTGCTCCATTATCCAAGTTAAAGGCTTTCAATATTTGTAAGTCTCTGTTCGAAGCTTTACTATCTTGCTCTGTTTTGCTTTTGACAAGAACCAACTGTCTTATATTTTTTTTTATAATATCTATAGAGTGATTTATGTCCCTGGTTTCGTTTAAGAATACTCTTCTGTTTCGTTCTTTCCAAATTGTACATGTAATAAACCCTGGTATTATTTTCCAAATTATATTTACCCTTTGATTACCGAAGAAATTGCCTCTCCAATTCTCGATGGACTCCTGGATGGACTCTCTGGTTCTGTCTGTTTGCTGCAAAGTGTTTTCCACCCAATTCCATAGTATGTTTGTCGTGTCGCACGTATTGAAGAGATGATTCATAGTTTCCTCTTCCTTGTTGCATAAGGGACACCTTGACGAGCCGTAAAAACCTTTCTTGCGGAGATTCTCCCAATTCAAAGTTTTTCTATGCATTAGGAGCCAGAGGAAGGTTGTAATTTTTGGCCAGAACTGGGAATCCTAGACCTTGCTGCTCCATGAAAACTTTTCAACCTGCTCTGAGTTTTCGATACAATTTCTGGCTTCTTTGAGCATGAAATTTCCCCCGCCATGCTTTCCCCATCTTAGTTGGTCGTTGTCACCGCCTTCCTTATTCTTCTTTTATTTAATATAGTTTGCAGGTTCCTAACATTGTTATTTACCTCAATTGTGCTCTCTATTTCATTGATTGCCCACTTTCTCCATTCCGAGTCCCTATTATTAGGAGTCCAATAGTGATGGACCATTGTTTTCCCATGCTCTTGATAGTCTCTTTGCAGTTCTGCAAACTCTAGCCTTTCTAACTTAAGGAGTTGTTGCCAAGCATCCTCCCAAAAGAGGGTCGTTTCCCCATTGCGGATTTCCTAGAAGCTGTTCTCCTTTATAATTTCTCGATTTCTCCTTGCTAGGTTCCAGACTAGGGACCCTTCTGGATTCTCTTGCATTCTGATTAAATCTTGGATACTGTGCATTGGAGCATATTTCTCCTTCCAGTGTCTAGCCCAAGGAAGATTAGGTTCTTTCAACCATTTCCACCAAATTTTGGCCCCACAGGCTCTATTGATAGTGAATGGGTCAAGCACGTTTAACCCTCCTAAATGCTTAGGTTTGCATAATTTATTCCATGCCACTAGAGCCCATATTCTCTTCTCTGCATTTCTTGTCCATAAGAAAGTTCTCTGCATCACTCTCATTTGCTGAAGGACTCCTTTGGGAGCCGGGATTATGGAGAGCATATATTGTGGAATAGCTTTCAGAACCGCTTTGGTTAGAACTAGTCTCCTTGCAAAATTGAGGGCCCTATGGGTCAAGTGATGACTTCTCTTCTCCAGGTTAGCTATGATCTTCTCCCAATGAGTTTTTTGCCAAGGTTTATCTGTTAAAGGAGCTCCTAAATACCTCGAGGGCAGACTGCCTCTCCAGAATCCTAGAATGCTCGAGAGGTTTTTCTACACAGCTAAATGCGTATTGAGAAAGAATATAGTGGATTTAGATAGATTATATTTCCATACCTGAGGCTTCGCTAAAAAGATTCAGGATCCTTTTATAGCCCTGGGCTTCTTTGATTGTTGGAGATCCATGTAACATTGTATCATCAACAAATTTCTAGTGAGTGGTTGCTGGAATGGAGGGCAGGGGCTGCAATCCTTTGATCTTTCCTTCCTCTTTAGTGCTTCTCATGAGTCTGCTTAAACCTTCGATCAGGATAACAAAAAGGAAAGGAGATAGTGGGTCTCTTTGTCAGAGTCCTCGTGATGGGGAGAATCGGTTGGCAGGGGCACCATTAACCAATATAAAAAATCTGGTAGATTTGATTAGGGCTAAAATCCATTTTATCCATTGATTGGCGAACTCGAAAGCTGTTAAGATAGCTTCTAGGTAATTCTAGTTGACTACTTTCCTAGAGTGAAGCTACTTTCCTAGAGTGAAGTGTATGAATCATTTCCTGTGCCAGAAGGATATTGTCCAGAATTTGTCTTCCCTCCACATATCCCGATTGTTCCTTTGAGATGAGGCTCGGAAGAATAGGTTTCAGTTTATTTCCTATGACTTTAGAGATGATCTTTTAAATAACATTGCACAAAGCAATAGGTCAGAATTTTGCAGGGGTGTTGGCTTCCTCTTCTTTTGGGATTAGGGCTAGGAAGGTAGAATTTAGAGATTTGACAATTGAGGCAGAACGCCGAGAATCCTCCACCACTTCCCAAACCACATTTTTACAATTTCCCAGCAAGCCTTGTAAAAATTGATGGTGAAGCCATCAGGCCCAGGCACTTTGTCATTTGGCATACCCTTCACCGCATTGACAACAACTTAAAATACTTTTAAAATAATTTAAATTGCTTTAAGAACAATTTAAAATGATTTTAAATTCTTTAAAAACAATTTAAAAATGTATTAAAAACAATTTTAAATGCTTTAACAACAATTTAAAATGCTTTAAAAACAATTTAAAATGCTTTAAAAAATAGTTTACAATGCTTTAAAAACAAATTAAAATACTTTACAAATAATTTAAATTGTTTAAAGAAACAATTTTGAACGATTTTAAAATGCTTTAAAAGCAATTTAAATTGATTTAAAATGCTTTAAAAACAATTAGAAATGCTTTAAAAATGGTTTTAAAATATTTTTTAAAACATCTTAAAATGGTTTCAAAATAATTTAAAATGTTTAAAGATATTTTTAAATGCTTTGAAAATAGTTTTAAATACTTTAAAAACCATTTTAGACACTTTAAAATGAATTTAAAATGCTTTAAAAACAATTTTAAAAACTTTAAGATGCTTTAAAAACAATTTTAAAAGCTTTAAGATGCTTTAAAATGCCTTCAAAATGATTTTAAAATGCTTTAACAACAATCGAAAACGCTTTAAAGTACTTTAAAATGTTTTAAAATGCTATCAAAACAATTTAAAATACTTTAAAAGCAATTTACAAATAATTTAAATTGCTTTAAGAACAACCTAAATTGTTTTAAGAACAATTTTAAATGATTTAAAATGTTTTAAAAACTATTTAAAGTGCTTCAAAAACAATTTAAAATGTTTTAAAAAATAGTTTACAATGCTTTAAAAGCAATTTAAAATACTTTTAAAATATTTCAAATTACTTTAAGAACAATTATAATTTTTTTTAAAAACAATTTAAATGTTTTAAAAACAATTTAAAATGCTTTAAGAACAACTTAAAATGCTTTAAAAACAATTTTAAATGTTTTAAAAACAACTTCATATTTTTTTTAAAACAATTCAAAATGCTTTAAAAACAATTTAAAATGCTTTAATAACGATTTAAAATGTCTTAAAAACAATTTAAAATACTTTAAAAATAATTCAAATTACTTTATGAACAATTTAAAATGATTTTAAAATTCTTTGAAAACAATTTAAAATGTTTTAGAAACATTTTTAAATGCTTTAAAAATAAGTTTAAGTGCTTTAAGAACAATTGAAAATGCTTTAAAGCCCTTTTAAAACGTTTTAAAAACAATTTTAAATGCTTCAAGAACAATTTTAAATGCCTTAAAAACAATTACATAATGCTTTAAAAATATTTTTACAATGCTTTAAAAACAAATTAAAAACTTCAAAAAAAGTTTAAATTGCTCAGAACAATTTTTGAATGATTTTTCAAATGCTTTAAAAGCAATTTAAATTGATTTTAAATGGCTTTAAAAATAAGTAAGTGCTTTAGGGAAAAAAACAAAACTTAAAAAAATGCTTAAGAACAATTAAAATGCTTGAAAACAATTTTAATGTTTTGAAATTTTTAAAAACAATTAAAAATGTTTAAAATACTTAAAAATTGCTTTAAAAACATCCTAAAATGTTTTTAAATGCTTTAAAAACCTTTTAAAATGTTTTTAATAATAATTTAAAATTCTTTAAAAACAATTTAAAATGCTTTAAAAACAATTAGAAATGCTTTAAAATGCTTTTAAAAGCTTTTTAAAATGTCTTAAAATGGTTTCAAAATACTTTAAAGACATTTTTAAATGCTTTGAAAATCGTCTTAAATACTTTAAAAACCATTTTAGACACTTTAAAATGAATTTAAAATGCTTTAAAAACAATTTTAAAAGCTTTAACGTGCTTTAAAATGTTTTTAAAATGCTTTAAAAACAATTTAATTTTTTTTTAAAACAATTTAAAATGCTTTAAACACGGTTTAAAATAGTTCAAAATAATTAAAAAACAATTTTAAATGCTTTTAAAATGCTTTAACAACAATTTAAAATGCTTTAAAGTACTTTAAAATGCTTTCAAAATAATTTAAAATACTTGAAAACAATTTAAAATGTTTTAAATACGGTTCACAATGCTTTAGAAACAATTTACAAATAATTTAAATTGCTTTAAGAACAATTTAAAATGATTTTAAAATAATTTAAAATGTTTTAAAAACAATTTAAAATGCTTTAAGAACAGTTCAAAATGCTTTAAAAACAATTTAAAATGCTTTAATAATGGTTTAAAATGCTTTAAAAATAGGTTATAATGCATTGACAACAACTTAAAATGTTAGGCCCCTATACTACTAGTGTAACCCCTTATGGTTATTAGTACAACCCCCTTATTATATTGATGTACCCATGTAGTGGCCATATTGTCAGTATTGTGCCCCATAGAAGCCCACTATTGTTATTATTGTGCCCTTACATTATTATTGTTATGTCGGCTCTGATTATATTATGACCCCTTAGACTCCTATATATAGAAAGGAGGTATTTTCATTTGTATCATCCAAGAATTGTTCATTTATGTAATGTAAAGGAGGTTTCCCCCTCGAAGAGGCTGAATTCTAAGGCGTTGATCTATTTAAAATACTTTAAAAATAATTCAATTTGCTTTACGAACAATTTAAAATGATTTTAAAATTCTTTAAAAACAATTTAAAATGTTTTAAAACATTTTAAAATGCTTTAAAAATAAGTTTTAGTGCTTTAAGAACAATTGAAAATGCTTTAAAACCCTTTTAAAACGTTTTAAAAACAATTTTAAATTCTTCAAGAACAATTTAAAATGCTTTAAAAACAATTAACAATGCTTTAAAAACAGTTTACAATGCTTTAAAACAATTAAAATAATTTAAATTGCTTTAAGGACAATTTTGAACGGTTTTCAAATGCTTTAAAAGCAATTTAAATTGATTTAAAATACTTTAAAAATACGTTAAAGTGCTTTAGAAACAACTTAAAATGCTTTAAGAACAATTTAAAATGCTTTAAAAACATCTTAAAATGTTTTAAAATGCTTTAAAAACCTTTTAAAATGTTTTAAAATACTTAAAAAGCTTAAAAACATCTTAAAATGTTTTAAAATGCTTAAAACCTTTTTAATGGGTTAATTATAATTTAAAATTCTTAAAAACAATTAAAAATGCTTATAAAATCTTTTAAAATGTCTTAAAATGTTTCAAAATAATTTAAATTGCTTAAAGATTTTTTAAATGCTTTGAAAATGTCTTAATACTTTAAAAAAACCAGTTCTAACACTTTAAAATGATTTAATGCTTTACAAAACAATTTTAAAAGTTACTGCTTTAAAATGTTTCAAAATG
>APFE031440956.1:1882-12413 GCA_000404065.3 Pinus taeda
AGGTTTATATGGATGACTTTATAGTTTATGGTGACTCATTTGAAGAAGCATTAGAAAATTTGGAAAAAGTACTTGTACGATGTAAAGAAACAAACCTTTCATTAAGCCATGAAAAATGCTTTATGATGTTCACTTAAGGTATTGTTTTAGGACATCACAATTCAGGAGATGGGATTAAAGTTGATAAATCAAAAGTTGAAGTCATCTCCAAGTTTCCTATTCCAAATTTTCAAAGACATGTTAGAAGTTTTCTAGGATTTACTAGATACTATAGAAGATTTATAGAAAACTTCACTAAAATAGCATCTCCACTCTTCAAACTACTTACAAAAGACTGTGAATTCAAATGGGATCCTGATTGTCAAGCAACATTTGAAACTTTGAAAACAAGAATATCTAAAGCGCCTATCTTGAGAGGACCAAATTGGAAACTTCCTTTCCATATTTCTACAGATGCTTCAGATACAGCGTTAGGAGCTGTGTTGGGTCAAAAATATTTAGTCCCTTGTGCCATTTACTATACCAGTAAAAATTTGACTCCCACTAAGTTAAACTATACTGTGACTGAAAAAGAGTTCTTAGCTGTTGTTCATGCAATCAAGAAGTTCAGACATTATATAGCAGGCTATGAAACTTTTATTCATACTAATCATTATGAAATTAGATATTTAATGAAAAAACCTATTACTAATGGCAGCATTACAAGATGGCTCCTACTTTTACAGGAATTCAATATTACTGTGTTGGATAGACCAAGGAAACAAAATACAGTAGCTGATTTCTTGTCTAGGATTCAGAATACTAGAGAAGATTCTCTTGTAGAGGATAAGTTTCCTGATGAATATTTATTTGCAGTAACTACTAAGACCCCTTGGTATGCAGATATTGATAACTATTTGGTTACAGGGAAACTACCTCCACACCTATTTCCTAGTGAAAGAAGAAAGATTATTCAGGAGAGTTCAAAATATTCATGGATTTCTAGCGAATTGTTTAGAACAGGGCTAGATCTTGTGATTAGGAGATGTGCTATGGAAGATGAAATGCCTGACATCCTCAAGGCATGTCATGATGAACCATGTGGCGGACACTTTGCTGACAAAATGACAGCCTATAAAATCCTCTCTTTGGGATATTTTTGGCCTTCCCTCTTTAAAGATGCAAAACAATATGTCAAAAGGTATGGTAGCTGCCAAAGAGTAGGGAAACCTACACTTTCAAATGAAATGCCATTGCAACCACAGGTACTCATCGAACCCTTTGAAAAATGGGCTTTAGATTTCATTGGACCTATTAATTCGCCATCTAAGAAAAAGAAGTATATATTGGTATGTACTGATTATGTCACTAAATGGGTAGAAGCCAAAGTGTTAGTTTCTGCTACTGAAAATTCAGTTGTTAATTTTCTTTATGAGGATATTTTTACTCACTTTGGTGTTCCAAGAGAAGTTGTGATAGATCAGGGAATTCAATTCACATCTAACTTGGTGGAGAAGCTGATGGAAGAATACAAAATCAAGCACAGAAGATCTACTCCTTACCATCCGCAAGCAAATGATCAAGTGGAGTCTACAAACAAAGTTCACGAAAGTATCGTCACCAAAACTGTTCATCTACACAGAAGAGATTGGGCATAAAGACTTCCCGAAGCCTTATGGGCCTATAGAACTACATGGAGAAATACAACAGGACATTCTCCCTATGAACTTGTTTATGGGAAAGAAGTCCTGTTCCCCATTGAGTTCCAAGTCAAAACCTTCAAGATGGCAGTTCAGTTGGGGATGGATCTATCAGAAGCCCAAAATCATAGAATGGAGTAGTTGAATGAGCTAGATGAGATCAGACAAGAAGCAATCCTAATAATTGATCTAGTTCAATATCAAAGAGCTAAGTGGCATGATAAATACATCAAAGAGAAAAAGTTTCAAGAAGGAGACTGGGCATTGCTATTTGATTCCAAGTTTAAAGACTTCAAAGGAAAATTTTAGACTCATTGGCTTGGGCCATATGAGATTGACAAAATCTTTAGCAATGGAGTGGTAAGAATCAAAACCATTGATGAATTTCAAACTCCTCTTATTGTGAATGGTCACTGATTAAAGATATATCATAAGCCACTCTCAAAAGAGGAATTTGTCAAATTCTTTCAAGATAATTCTGCAATAAGGCTGGTGAAGAAGAATCCTTCTTCTCCACTAGCCTAGCCTTTGTTCTTTTCTGTTCTAAAAAAAAAAAATTGTATAAGCCTGAAAACCAATCACTGATTTGTAGTCTTATACAGAAAATATAGGGTGAAAATCAAGAACTTCTGACGCCCTATATTTTCCAAAAAAAAAAAAAAATCTCTCTCTCTTTCTCATTTTCATTCCACTCCACTTCATTTCATTCCACTCCATTTCATTTCATTCCAGAAATAAAAGTTTTTATGACCATTTTCATTCATTCACTCATCATTTATCCATTTCCATTCAGTCATATGAACATTGTGTTAGTTTCCACAGCTGAATCCAGTTTCCGCCACTGCAAACTGATTCCGTGGCTAGTTGTGTTTTCGCAGCTAGCACCTTGTCATTCAACATTGGCAGTTAGATAATAGGAAAAAATAATAAAAATCAAATGTAGGTATGACCGAGGACATATTATGAAGACATGGGGCACCTAAAGACATCAACAAGGAGTAGCTGATCAAAGGTCAATGGACAACAAATGGCAAAAAAAATTCCAAGGTATGAGTAGAAAATTTATTTCAAATAGCATTCAAAGCAAATTTTTGCATAGTTATGAAACCATAAGCTCCACTATATGCAATGATTGGCGTGATAGCCTCCATAACCATTCCACGTCCTATGATTCCTCCACGAACCATGCATTTATTTTTTTCAACGGCCTCATGATTAAGCCTCGGATTTAACTCGTGTTTGGCTGCACTTTTACACTCCACCTGTAATCATGGGACGTCGCCGATTTGGTCACGGCTCTTCTCTGCCGCATAAATTCCGCAGCCATTTCATGAACGTGTTTACGTCTACTCCGCAACCATCCAGTTTAAAAATTCTGCCGGGTTCACTTCACTCTCCTACTATTTTATTGAAGCCACGGTTACATTTCCACCTTGTTCACATAAGCCTCCACTCCATTCCGTGAATTCACTTCCACTTCCTGTCCTCTGTTTTCCGCTCACAGTCACTGGTTTTTTTCGTAAACCCTGTTCACTCCGCTAACCCAGCCGTCTCACCTTCGCTAAACCCTTATCACGCAGATGAATTTTAAGAACAGAAGGAAGGAATGGGTCTGTTGCTGAGAGCAGAACCGGAAGGGGCCAAGTTTATAGAGGGGTACCCCCAAGTGAAAAACATACTGAAGAAGGCATGGTGGTTATGATTTATTAAAAAATTCAAGGGCTACAATAAAGAGATTACAAAAGCTTTTGCGAGGTCTTTTAATGGCCTGGAGGTAGAAATTGGGGACCTCAAGTTTATAGTCACCGAGGCATCTATAGCAACCGCTACAGAACTCCTACAGGAGGGAGAACGCTGGTTCAAGAACAAGAGCTTTGACGAGAAGGCTTGGAGGGTAATCCTACGCAATCCAGGTATGGATGTAACTATATTAAAACGAGGAATTCATGTCCATGCTTTAGAAGAGAAGTGGGCCAGTTTATTGTTGATTATTCAAAAGTTCATTACGTGTGAAGGCCGTTTTCGATCAATGTATATGTATCACACCCCGTTACTGATGAATTTCTTAGAAAACCAAACCTTCAATCTACCTTACTTTTTATTACTGAGCTTGAGAAAGATGTGCACAACCATCCAAAAGAATATAGAGGACATAGAACCCCACCTGTATCATCACGGGCTTGTGAAAATTTTAATTGAAGACCAATTGAAGAAAAAGAAGGACACCTGGGAATGGTTTTTGGTGAGAAACTACTTTCAAGATCCACCTAAAATACCTTAGAGAAGTACAACAAGGAAGAGTAGGAAAAAGGAAACTAGTGTGAGAATTAAAGACCCTCCTACTAGGAGAACTAAAGAAGTTAATCAAGAAGAGAGGCTGGAAAGAACTAAGGATAAGAAGCAGAGAAAACCAAAAGAGAAAAGAAACATAGAAGCTATATACCAGACCCCAGATCCTTCCTAAAAAGAGGACCACCAAACACTGTCTGAAAGACTAGCTTATCTTCGGGAACAATTAGCTGTAGTCAAGAAGAAACAAAAAGAAAAATTGAGTATGGAGGAAGAAGGCACTAGTCCACAACATTTAAGGAGAAGCTCTAGGCTTAGAGGAAAGTGGAAGAAAGTGCAAACAAAAGGGCCCCATTTCATTGATTTAGGAGGAGAAACACCGGAGCAGCCTCCAACAATCTCTCCTAACCGTAGTCCACACCATACTCCTCTTTCCCAGCCAGATGTTGACATGAGTCCTTCTCGGCCAGACTTTGAAATCAGTCCCCCTCAATAGGATTTTGGGGATAGCCCAAGGAAAACTACACCCGAGATAGACCCGAATCAGCAAGAGATGTATGATTATATAGAATCCTTTGAAAAGACAGCCATAGGTCCAAGCACTTCATCCATCCAGCCTCACACAACACAAGAATCTCTAATCCAATCATTGAAACAAGAAGTTTTTGAACTAGAGGTCCTAAATAGACACATTAAACATGAAAATGAAGCATTGAAGGAACAAAGTCGATTGGATAAGATCATTCATGACAACACAATGTTGCACCTTGGGCTATGGCAGAAAAAGAACAGGAAATTGAAGAAAAAGTGCAAGAGGATAAGTAGAGCACTGATCAACCTCAAATTCAGATGCTTGATGAGGAAGCCCAAGATGTTAGCAGCACCAAGAAAGAGAAGAAGAGGGTTGCATGTACTGGCAGAAGTCTCAAAGCACATGATCTAAAGGGGTGATAGTTAAAGTTTTGGTTGCATGGGGACATGCAACACCTTCACAGTGGGGGTATGTTGAGCCCTGAACTTGCATCTCTCCTACACACTTTCTTAGACTTTTTCCACTCACCTGAACCTCCTAAGCTATTAACATCATTGCATATTAGTCATAAAAGAGCATTTAAAGTGGTTTTTTAACTATGTCCTTGTGTTTACTGTTTGAATTAGATTTTTGCTTATGAACTGCGGAATGCAGCCACTTTCCGCAACTGGTTCAACTTTCCGCAACTGTTTTTGTTAAACTAAAGGTTGTAGGTGTCACCAGGCAAAGAAAGCCACATGGGCAAGTTGGAAATGACCTGGATATGGATCAGGTCCTATTGGTCCAGCTCGATTCATCAAAGAAGGCCGTGGTCAAAGGTGGTCAAGCGGTGGTCAAACATAGGAGTCCTACGACAGTAGGACTCCATTTTCAAACACGTGAAGACTTTCGTGGCCGTTCCTAGATCCCTGGGGACATATCGACACCTGTGGACTGCTCCACAAGGCGAATCCAACAACCACCCTTAATAGATTTAATCATCACGACAACCATTATGCTAAATCCATGGACGCTGTCTTTTACGTGTCTATGTTCACGTAGTTTTTTAGGAAAATAGTTATGTAACCTTTGTTATAAATAATGCATTTCTATACGCATAGTAGTTAGTCTTTTGAATGTAATTTTTCTGTTAAGAATTCACTGTGCCGTGACACTAGTTTTATTGCTGTAACTATGTTTTGAGATATACAAGAAGACTCTGTTCTACATGCTTGCGTGAACGTAATTTTGGGTTGATAGCCTATTGGCCGAGGTTGTGAAGAGGGCCCCTGCACACTGAGGTTTCATTTCCATTGTTGCTGTATAGTATTTATGTATCATTTCCTTATTTTCATTGCACATGTTTTATAATTATTCACTTGTGTATAGATTTCTAACATTTCACTTCTATCCATGACTTTACAAGCCTTGTATAACGCTGATCAGTGTGTGCATGTTTTAGGATAGAGTATGCAGCCCAGGCATCTGTATATAATTGTCACAATAACTAGTGATATGGAATTGATCCTTTGCTGACTTTACTTTTCTTAGTTTTTTTTTTAATTCCAGTTCTGTTTTGTTGATTTCAGTATTGTTCATTTGCTTTGTTAAGTTAGTTCAGAAATCAACTAACTCATGTCATTGACGGTTACCTCCGAAAGCCATAGCTAGGCTAATTGGCGAGGGATCGAAATATGAATGTTGTGATTTGATTTTAGTTTACTTTTCTACAATTAGATATTGGATTGCTCATTTCATTGACGGTTACCTCCGAAAGCCATAGCTAGACTAACTAGCGAGGGATCAAAATATGAATGTTGTGATTTGATTTTAGTTTACTTTTCTGCAATTAGATATTGGATTGCTCATTTCATTGACGGTTACATCTGAAAGCCATAGCTAGACTAACTGGTGAGGGATCGAAATATGAATGTTGGGATTTGATTTTAGTTTACTTTTCTGCAATTAGATATTGGATTGCTCATGTCATTGACGACTATCTCCGAAAGCCATAGCTAGACTAACTCATGAGAAATTAGACTATGAATGATTTGATTTGATTTTAGTTTTACTTTCTTTGCAATCTTTGATTTCCTTGAGTGCAGTAGCTTAAATCATTTTTCTGTATTTAGACAGCAGCAAAGATGATAGTTTCATGATCACTAGTTCATTAATTACTTGTTTTAAATAGCAGCATATTTTCATTCTTGATTCAAGTATTATTTTCATCACTAGTATGTTCTAAGACCTTATGAAGTGTTAAGTTTTGGGAACCCTTATAGAGGACATAATTGCCTTAAAACCTATAACCATACTTGCCTTCTAGAAACTTAGGAATAGGAATTCCACTCACATTACGAGATAAAAACCCCCAAAAACAACATAAAAAACAAAAACGACAAAAAGTAAGAAAGAGGTTATCTTGCACATACAGTGTGCCACACTTCATCAGTTTACGACTCCTGGATTGATAATTAATGTAGCAATTTAGGACACACTAAATTGACCAAACAGTAGCCAGAGTGAAGGTCAAGCTTAGTAAAGAATTGAGCCCCATTTAGTTCATCCAACAAATCATCAACAACCGGGATGGGAAATTTATCTTTGACTGTCAACTTATTAAGGGCCCTGAAGTCTGGACGCATATGCCATTCCCCATCTTTCTTGAGCACCATGACCACCGGCGATGAATAAGGACTAATGCTGGGATGAATGGCGCCTGCTTCCAAGAGTTCCTTGATTATTTTTTCTATTTCATTCTTTTGGGCAAACGGGTATCTATATGGGCGCACATTTGGTGGTTGGGCCCCTGGGACCAAAGTAATGCTATGATCATGTTCCCCTCTTGAGGGTGGAAGCTCATGAGGCTTGTCAAAGATTGGTAGATGGTTGTTTAAGATCTGTTGTATCTCAGGATGAATATGAACAGGCTTGGGTTCGCAGGCCTGGATGGCATTAAATTGAGCTATGACTCCATGGTGGCCCTTTTTTAACAATTTTTCCATCCGATGTGAGCTGATGATAGAGGGAGCTCCTGCCTGGATTTCGTGGAGGGTATGTGTGTGGTTGTTCCGCTTAAAGCTCATATATAACTCCTGGAAATCCATTGTGATTGGGCCAAGTGTGCGAAGCCATTCAGCACTGAGGACAATGTCGCACCCTCCCATGTGTATGGCAAACATGTGGGTCTTTAATTGATAATCCCCCATTTGAAGTTTGACATTTTCACATTGGCCTTCACATTTCATTGTTCCCCCATCAGCAATTTGGACCTAGAAGTTAGAAACTACTCGGACAAAACAACGCACTGCTTCCACGACTCTTTGATGGATAAAAGTATGTGTACTTCCACTATCAATCAAGACTACTACTGGTCGATGCTCAATAAAACCTCTGATTTTGAGAGTTTGAGGCGAAGAAATCCCTGCCAAAGCATGTAGCGAGATCACTGGTTCTTCAGGTACATTGTCCTATTGGTTGTCCTCTTCTTCCTCCTCTGGTTGCTCAAGTGGTGGGGCTTCCTCCGATGCACTGTGATCAGTAGCATCAATTTGAAAAAATTTGGGCTCCTTGCATTTATGCCCGAGGGAGTATTTCTCATCACAGTAGTAACATAATCCTTGCTTTCTTCTTTTTGCCATTTCTGCTGGTGACACCTTTTGAACCTTAAGTGTCTGGGTAGTTCTTTAAGCCTGTGGGGGGCGACCCTTGGTGATGAAATTTGGGCGATTGGACTGGGCTGCTAATGCACGTTCAACTTCATGAGCTATCCTGCAAGCATGCAACCATGAGCTAGGGTGGTGCAGTCGGACGTGGGCTTGTATGGCTTCTTTGAGACCACTGACAAAAAATTCCGTGTAGAACTTATCTTGTAGACCTCCAGCGTGGAAAGCTAAGGCTTCAAAGTCTGCAATATATTCATTCACTATTCCTGTCTGTCTAAGCTTAGTGAGACGGCCCAAAAAGTTAGATTCATGGTCAAAGCGATCCATAAGAGCTTTTTTGAATGTATCCCACGTCAAGGGCCTTCCATAGCAACATTGATGCCATTGCTACCATTGCCATATTTCATTGTCCAAGTACATGATACCCACACTAAGCTGAGTCGCATTATCCAGGATGTAATTCAGTGTGAAATATTGCTCCATTTGTGTTATCCATGCGGCCGGGTTAGAGCCATCAAATTTATACATGTCCAACTTGGGAGGTCGCAGATGGGATGGTTGGGGGGTGCCAAAGAGGTGAAGAGATTGGCTAGACTCACCCTCACTGTTTTCATTGCCAATATATGCCTCCTAGCCTGCCTCCACCTTGCCCTTAGAGAGTGCTGTAGTTATTTCCTTCAGTTACGCTTGGATGTCTTTCAAGGATGATTCAAGGTTGTCCATCCTCTCATTTTCCATAGCTTGAGCTCTAGTTTGTACCATGCATCGAGCCAATTTACTTGAAATTTGGGACCGCCCAAATTTTTTGGCACTAACAATTGAATGGTACCACCTTGCTCAACTCGCCGTCCTGTTTTTTTTTTTAACTCCTAACGAAGTTTTACTCCTTGCTTAGTAATACTGTAGTAGCCGAATCCCAGAAATGTCAATGCTGCTAAAAGTCCTACGAAAATCGCACCCAGGTATAGGAACCCACACAACTACTCAGATCTGGATGGATCTAAGAGATCTGAATGGCTGATCTGATAGATCTGAACATCAGAACTGATTGTTGTTGCGGATCTGATGGATCTAATAGATCTGAATCACTGTTCTGATAAATTTGAATGATGGAACTGATTTCTGCTGCTGCTGCAAAACCCCACTTGCGAGATCTGATCTGGTAGAGATTATGCGTGATCCCAAGATAGAGAAGGGAACTATGGTCTCCAGGAGTGTCAGGTGCTACGGATCGCAATATACATAAGGGTCTGACAGTAGTACTTGTCCCAATTTTCCAGGGCACTAACCAAGGAGGATCAACTGTACCCTTAGTCGTACAACCTGAATACCCTATCATACGGGTGAGTAATCTCTCCGAATGCTGTTCTCGGTGTACTGTAGCAGCAAGATGGTCGACGATTTATCTATGGCGAGGTTTCAAGGGAGCTAGGGTGCTTCCGATATACCCAGAGGGTACTTGGAAGACAGTCCGTGTGCAGTTCTGTCTAATGCGCTACTACTCGAAGGGGTACCCATAGGGTTTACAAGGGATCCCAACAAGCGTGACCACCTCTTGTATTTCCTGCGTACATGCCTCCCCAAATCCGCAGGTTTATGCGCTCAACAATAGATCCCATGGTTTAAAGACGCCGGAACACGTCTCTAGCCAATTTTTTTTTTGCTAAAAATGGAGATCCCACCGGCCCTGGAAAGCGCTTTGATACCACTTGTGTTATCGGGAAATCTAGTGTCCACTCGGAGCTGCTAGTCCCACTAAGACTGGTAGCTATCTTAGAAACAAACAAACTAAAACCACTTTTACTTTCCTCTATGAGAAGTAGATAAGAGGGGAACAAAGGACACCAACCTCAATCTTGCGGTTGGTTCCTCTCCCTTCTGATAGATCTTTGCGCTCCTTCTTCGTCTACCCATCTTCAAAGAGCACCTGTGGAATCAAAGCAGCATAATAGTATCGAAGAACATAGATCTACAATCATAAACAATACACGACCAGATATGTATTGACCACACAAATGCATATATCATCAAACATACAAGAATGTGGAGGAAAACTTGAATAGCTTTATTAATATCAGGAATAGCAAAGAGGATTACAACCAATTGTTCTGACCCAGCGTCATCCTCTCAGCATGAAAGCCCTTCTTCACCTCATGAAAAGCTTAGATCACGCAACACTATGAGATTGCACTAGGAAACCAACAACACTTCCTTACAAGATACAAGATTCCAGCCTTTGGATCTCTGTGATGAGGGATCCATATATAGATAATTGTAGGGGGGTGAGTCAGCTTCTGGGATTTTGATTAGTGTCCTCTCTCTGATAGTTCTTGATTCCACTTGGAGATTGATGATATCTTACTCATCCCTGGGCTAATTCAGAGAGG
>APFE031440959.1:0-10032 GCA_000404065.3 Pinus taeda
TTTAGCATCAAACTTAGATTTAAATGGGATGGCAAGACTGGTGAGGAGCTGACAAGGGCATAGGAGATGAATCCTTGTCAAATAGAGGAAAACATTAAACATGAACAAACTTATAGGCAGAGCATGGCAGGCATGAATTCTTACCTAAACACTTCATTTGCTCAGTTAGAAATGATCATGTAGGGAAATGAAACATAACAGATTACATATGAAACAAGAGAAAAACTTATGCTAAATTATCATACCACAGGGATCTCAGAAGTCAAAGCTGTGAAATTTTCATTAAAAATCTTGCCAATGACTGTACAATGAAGCTCTGCTACGCTACAGCAGCTCTCAGCCCTCAGAAAACTCTCCTAACTCTTCTGTCTAGCTAAAAAAAATTATTTTTATAAACTATTCTCAAGCAAAAACAAGAGAACGACCCAGCAATCAGGGCGTTGTTTGAACTGCAATTACAATAATAGAAAAAAAAGCGTTTTCTTCTAAAACAGAACCGTGTCCCTAAAAATCCTCTGATTGACTAATAAAAATATAAATGCTAGAGCGCAGATCCTCATATAATCCAGACTGAGGATAAAAGTAGGCGAACTGACCCCGTTTTCTGCTGTAAAAGAAAACAAATCAACCCAAAAACTCCTGCGCTGTTTCACCTGCAATTATAAAAATGGCAAAAAATGGTTCCTCTATCCTGAAATAAAACAGCATCTTCCTAAAAATTCTCCGATGGCCCACACATGGAATAACTACTGGAGCGCAGCTACTTTTAAATCACTAACTGAAGTCTTGAAATTGATGGATATCCTCGTTCTGTTTTAGGTGTATCTTGACTTGGCATTTCTTATTGATAAGAGAATGCATCACGAAATCAGGTACTAAACAGGGCAACCATGCAACACATATACTTTTAAGATTGTGAATAATGAAACGAAATCCCATCTATGACATCTGGCATGGACAATTATTATGAAGTGATACGTTGAATGAGCCATTTCCAAGAAGGACCAACAAGGTAAGCTCCAATTTCGGCCCTTCATGCGCAGCAGAATAAACCACTTGCGTTGGTTTCACACCTTCCCAAGGACGTTTTAAGGTACACAATTCCCAGATTATCACCCCAAGACTGAACACATCACACTTGTCTGTAAACTGTTCATTGCGCAAAAGTTCTGGTGCCATCCACTCAGGAGTTCCAGCAGCGGTTGAATCCTTTATGGGGAGCTCTGTCATTAGCCAGGAAAGACCAAAGTCGCAGATTTTAACTGTCCAATGTTTGTCAACAAGACAATTTGCACTTTTCAGATCTCGATGCACTATATTCATCCGTTGTATGCACATCATCCCCCTGCAAATATCACGAAGCATCTTCAATCTTCTTCGCCAACTAAGCTTCTTTCCTTGGCCACTCGTATGGATCAAGTGAGACAGAGAACCCATTTCCATATTTTCTATGACCATTGAAAGATGAGGCGGCTTTGTACAGGCTCCAAGAAATAAGATGACATTTGGATGTCACATGCGGCTTAGCAATGATATTTCATTGCAGAAGTCTTCCATATTCTCCTCAGTCAAATCTTGCTCAAGCAAGACCTTAATTGCGACTTCTGTTCCTCTCCATATGCCTCGAAAAACTTCTCCAAAGGAACCAATACCAACACGAACACCCATTTTAACTCAGAAAAATCGATATTCCATCCTGGGAATGGTAATAGAGGCTTCGATGTATGAGTTGAAGATTGTAACACTCGATTCCATGAATTAATCATCTCAATTGATTTTGAAGAACTTGTCTTTTGAAATTCTTGTGGACATGAAGTTACTGAAAGACTGCTTTCAGAGGTCTTGTTAATATCTTTTGAAGAGCTAGATTCTGGCTTCCTTCCTCTAGAATCAATTCCTTCATCACCAACTGCAAAGTGTGCTGCAAAAATGACAATTCCAATAATCCAGCTGGTGTCCTTTAAACTGCAACCTCTCAGGAAAACATTTTCAACGGATATCGGATAAATCTCTTTTTCTATTATAAGATTTCCTGTGAAAGAATACAATGAATCGTTGGGATGCTTTTCTGAGGTGATCCGAAGATGCGCATATTGCTGCTTTACCATCACATTAACAGTTTTAGAAACTATCTCCTCATCAATTTCAACAAAACCAAAATAAACATATTCTTGGCAACCATCTTCTTCACCATAGCTATAGCAACTCCTACACCATTATCTTCAAGAGCATCTTTTAAAGCACGGGTTGCTTTCTCCCAAATAACATCACTGTCCACTGCCTTTTCAGGTTTTGTCGATAGGTTTATTTCATAATTTTTAAAATCAAACTGAGACAAGATTGCTTCTGTCGGATCTAAAACACTTCTTATTTCTTCCTTGATCTGGCTGGGCAAACAGAAGACATGTGCATCATCCTGGATGAAACCCCTTACACGGAAAAGACCATGTAAGCTTCCTGACACCTCATATCTATATACAGTACCCAATTCCGAAACTCTAAAGGGTAAGTCCCTGTAGGAGCGCAGGCTATGCTTGTACACAAGTATATGATAGGGACAATTCATGGGTCTAAGTTGATACTGCTCATCTTCAACATCCATTTTGACCCTGATGCCAACAACCTTAAGTACCTTCTCTAAGTTAGATGCTACCTCCAAGATCACACCTTTCTCATCGGCCGTCTTCCATATTGGAATAATAACTACCTGAATTGGAGCCATCCTTGGTGGAAGGATCAAGCCTGTATCACCGCCATGAGTCATAATAATGCCACCCACCATGCGTGTGCTTACTGCCCAAGAAGTTTGACATACATATTGTCGCTGTCCATTTTCATCAGTGAACTGAGTACCAAATACACGAGAAATTTTTTTGCCCAGGATTGTGACTAGTTCCAGCTTGCAAAACCTTGCAATCACCCATCATTGCTTTTATGGTATAGGTGCGAAGAGCACCAGCAAATGTCTCTGTTCTCGATTTGCGGCTAACTATAACAGGCATAGCTGCTTGTTCACAAGCAAATTTATGGTATACCTCAATCATCTGCATGTGGAATTAAGTTTGAAACTCTTCTATAAAGTTGTCTCCATGGACTTGTATAGTAAGCAAAACCATGCATTTGAGTCTCAGCAAAAGGTGGATCAACACTGTTTTGTTCATACCAGTCCTTCATCAATCGTGCTGCAGTTCCTTTGTTGTCACCACTAATTAGAGAATTTGTTCGCCCCATTGAAGTTCCATGTGTTGCAAACCAATTAAAACTTCCAACTGGACCCCACTCAGCATCCACAAACTTCAGTAATGTCATATTTTTGTCAACATTATACTTGTATCGAGCTCGTTCCTGTGATGGGTTATTTAAATAAGCACTAGGGATGCGATTAATTCCAGCATCTAAGAGCTCACCTTTATTAACAAAAATAGAACCCAAGCGCAAGTTCTCATGTGCTTGAATGATACTTTGTTGTGAAGTTTGTTTGGGATTTCCAGTGAGACCTCTCCAAATAGCCTTTTGCCTCTGATTGCTAATGATATTCTGAATTGTGCTTGTGCAGATAGGAGCTTTGAAGTCGCTGCCAGTTGAAGAGCTAAAGATAAATTACATAATTTAAAACAATACATTATGATTTCTTCTTCAAAACAGGGTTTTGAAGAAGAATCAATCTCTGGCGTGAGACGGAGTCTAACACCACCAATGACATCTACCCAAAAAATCCCTCTATGTATGTCAGGATTAGGTATGTGCATTACAATAGGGCACATAAAAGGAGAGTAGTGAAAAGAGAATAATGTGTTAGAGATAATAATGCAAAGGATATGATGGGCATTAGAGAGATAGAGGGGACGTAGTGTTTTGACCTAATACACTGATAACCTTTTGACTATGCAAGCATTGAGCACCAAGAATAAACATACAAAATATTAGTAGAGGGACTAGTTTCTAAATTCATGGGAGTTATAAAGAGGGAAGAAAATGCTAAATTCAGGACCCGTGCTTTGATACCATGTTAGGTCAGGGAATGGTAACTCTCAAAATTTCATTTGCATTAATTTAAGCATCATTATATACATGAAATTGATGGGAAAATTAATTTCTTAAATTGTTGAGCATTAAATTATCAATTGGGGGCTAGTAAGCTGACAGGGTGCCGATAGACTATATGGAGAAGAGACTCAAGTACTAGTTACTAATCAATTAAAGTTTAAAACATTTTGATATTAATATATCTTTATTGAACGTGGATTGATCACTCGAATGTCACATAAATGAGAAATAAATATTAAGTTTAAAAATTGTTCCATTCATCAACATCACAGAGATGTCTAACAGGTTTTGTAGTTTATGCAATAATCAAACAAACACATTAAATCACACTATGTTGGAAATAGAAAGCAAACCAAACACTTGAGGGATATAAGTTTGAGTCTTGGGGTTGCTCACAACTCCCAGTGGATCCTTGGTTTGTTATCCATCCATGCAAGATCCTCATTCCACACAAAGAAACTAATTCAACTCGCAAAGATGCAAATGTAGAACTTTAATAAAATAACATAAGTATACATAATTATATTGAAAACAAATCCAAGTTATGACATAAACTTACAATACTGGAAATAAAATCAAACTATCCATTTACCACACATCTATGAAGTTGCAAGTGCATCCCAGATAAGGGGTCCCTTCCTAATTGGGAGCACTGTAGGAAAGAATAAATGTTACACAATAACAGAAACCAGCAATAGTGATTTAATATTGATTCATAAAAATATTACAGAGTCCAGAACAATGAAATTTACCACGAGAAAAAAATCAGGTTATCATTACGGCTAACCTATTTAGATATTTATAGAGGTATATAAATTTTAATACAATTCAACTCAGGCTGAGAAACATGAAATGTTGGTCTCAAACCTATCTTGTTCATTATAATTATGCAGCCATTCTTTACAAATATATTATATAGGATGCAACCATCCAAACAACATTACATGAAAAATGTCTTCTTAAATAAGAATATTGTCTAGTACAAAAAATATATCCTAAGTGACAGAAATCGCCTTGTTTGGACTGATCACAAGCATGGATATCCATGTTGGACTCTATATATTTGATCATTCTAGCTATTGGTAGCTACTTTGATGACCTCTTCCAGTAACTCTAACTTGATGCACTTGGTTAACACAGTCTGATAACCAACAACTATTCTTCTTGTAATTTATGCAAAAGAGCGACAATGCCCAAAGTGATTAAGTAGAGAAAAATACACTAAAATATAGACCAAATCAATGAAGGAATGTGTAAAATAGTGCATAATAACCTTATTACTTGTGACTCGCTAAAAAAAATATATTGGTAGGAATAAAAAACAAAGTATAAAGAAATTAAAGATGAAACAGAGGAAACTGGGTCTCAAAATGTGTTTGAGAGGTACTCAGGATGGGTCAAAGTTAATACTTGTCATCTCCCCCACGCATAGAAGGTTGCACATCCTCGTGATTAGACCCTTCTACAAGTTGGTCCAGGAGGTCAATATTTTCTGAACTCCCCTTCTGCTTCTCTTGAGAATATTTAGATTTCATTGTTTTATAGCATTGCACCATATGGTCTAAGTTAACATGCCATAATTTGTGTTTCTTTACTAAGAATCAATTATGAGCAACTACTCAAACTCTAGACATCCTTAGGAAATCATTACTTTATTTTAAAATTTGATTTTCTATTTTCAGTTGAGTGTACTTTCCCTTAAATTTGATGACTTTTCTCAAGAAGCTCCTTATATTTAACTACTTACTAGAATGTAGTTTTTCTATTACTCCTTCAGTCATCATCAATTATTTAGGCTCAAGGATCTATAGTACCTTTTTTGGTTTCAACAATTCCTTAGGCCCCTTAGACGACCTAAATTACTTTATCTCAGGAACATTTAACAATTCCCATTCCTTAAGAGGCTCTACTTCTTTTGGTTGTGACGACCCACTTGGAACTACTGACTTTGTAATAAACATTGCATTTTCCCTCTCAACAACATCTAGTTTTAAGGTCAACATTGGATCTCCACTCCTTGAAACATCATGCTCTCGAATTCCATCAAGCTCAACAATTTCAAGATTATCAACAATCTTTGTTTTCTCCATCGTATCAATTTCAATTTCATTTAACCCCTGAACTACCTCAGTTGATTCAATCTAAGGAACACTTAGCACATGGATTTCCTTAGTTAGTACAATTCTAGGGCTCTTTAGTACCATAACATCTCTAACAAGCCCACATTTAGGAAAAGCCACCACAAAATGATTCTCAACCTTATTATGTTCAAAAATTATTATCTATTCATATTGCATGACAGTACTTACAACTCCCTCCTCCTCTAAATCAGAATAAGGAAGATTTTAAAAAAAATGACTAACATCTTGACAAACCTAGGATGCCACACTTTCCACCAAGTCTAGTCCTACAACTGGGCTCAAAGTATTCATTACAAGTTCAAACATTCCTTCCATACTCATGCTCTTTCTATCTAGTGAATGTGTACGAGGAGGACTAGGCAAGCTCTTCACGATGACCACCTCACTTGAGTCTTCCCTTTACTCAACTTTCTCCACTAACTGATTTGATTTATCAGGAGTAAACCTAGAGAGGATTTCTCTTGACACTTCTTGACTCCTTTCATTTGACATGGACACTTTATTTTTCTTCTTATGGAGATCTTTTTTATATACATTCTCTCCTTCTTTATTGAAGCTTCTTCATTCTGCCTGTTAGACTCCGTCTCATCTCAGAGATTGATTCTTTTTCAAAACCCTGTTTTGAAGAAGAAATCATTAATGTGTTGTTTAAATTTGTGTAATTTATTCTCTAGCTCTTCAAAAGGCAGCAGTGACTTCAAGCTCCTATCTCTGCAAAAGCACAATTCATAATATCATCAGCGATCAGGGACAAAGCGAAATCAAACAGAAACAGAGAGAATCAAAATAGGTCTTCACGGTTTCATCAGTTCCAACACCTGCAGGAAATCAAATTTAAAAAAAAAAATCATCATTTCAAAGCCCAAAGTCAGAGGAAACGAGAAATCAGAGTTTGTGTCCAAGTTAATGTTTATTTATTTGTTATGCTGGATTTGAAGTGTGACTAGGCCGGGCGAAATTCATGATTTGCAGGGCCTACTCAGTAGTCTGTTTCACTGTCAAAGTTGGTCTTTGAAAATGGGTGTTTAGGATGGTGATAACTTGCCTAAGCGTTCAGCCTTAATGGATGCTTTAGGGCGCTGCGCTTGTCTTCCTCAGATTGCAACCATGCTGGTTAAGAGCCTTCATCGTATCCTACAATTTGCAATTTATCCAACTGTTGTTTCGTTCAAGCATTTCTGTTTTTGCCATGTTTGCAGAATATGTTTCTGTGTCAGAGGATGCGATTAATGAACAAATTGATCCGAAATCGTCGACAGGCTGCACTTGCCCTGAGAGCACAGTGTTATGAGGTTGTGATGAATGCTCTTCGATCATTAAAAGGTGAACCTGGTTAGAAAAGACTTTATAGAGAGTTTGGATCTCCTGTCCGACATACTGCAAGCCGGCCTTTGCTTGATCAAGCATCTCAAGAGCGATTTATACGTCAAATTATTCAGCTTAGTGTTCGATGGCCTGATCAAGCTTTTCATCAATATTTGTATTGAACAATGATTGAACTTGGGCTTGAGAATGAACTGCTGGAGCTTGCGGGACCAGATCTGGTACTTTTCTTGCAGAGAGCAATCAAAGTCTAGCAATTTAATAATCAAATCAACAATGCCTTCCGCTCCTTCATCCATTACTCGTACATGACAAGCTTTGAATCTTGAGCAAGCCAAATACCTGGAATTTCTTGCTCGTTACTATGTACTCTTAAGACTGTCAGAAAGGAGGCAAATGGAAGGTGGTGAAATGTTGACACTAGAGCAAAGATATCAGTATCTCAGTAATGCGGTATTGCAAGCAAGGAGTGCGTGCAGAACCCATGCCGCAGTGAACTCTATGGTTAACCATTGTGACAATGGATTGCTGGAAGCTATTATATGTAAAGGGATAGAAAGGCGACACACTTCTGGAACGCAGATGAATATCACACACAAACTTTCAAGCTCGGGTCCGAATCAAGGGAAAGCTAAGCTTTGTTGATCTTGCGGGCTCTGAAAGGGTGATTGTGGAGGTCTGAATAGGGCTACCAGTGGTCCATGTGGGTAATAACATCAGGTTTGTATTCCTGGATTAGTTGCTGGCACACCTTTCACCATCTCGTACATCTTGGTCTCCACTCAAAAAAGTTATGAAGAAAGTACTATTATCTAAAACCATTCTGTTAAAGATGGATGAAGTTCTTGGAAGGGATTCTTACAAACAAGAGTTGCATTAACAATTTGGGTTGAAACCTTTCATTCTTCGATGTCTCCAATAAATCAATTTTATTTATTCAAGGATTATTGTTGGCAAACAGACTCCAACAGATACAGAGGTCAACAGTTGATTATTTAAGATACTAATAAAAGAAAAAGGCATACATTGAATATGTTATAAGGAGATAGCAGTAATAATAGATAAATTGTTCTTTAGCTTATGTGGATGTCACAAATGGCACTAGTGGGCATCTTGAGACTGATCATTCCAGAATCAGAAAATTGATGTCAAAATTGGCCCTTATTGTTGAGTGCGATACTATGGTGGGATTTGTGTCAAACTGCAGTTTCCTTGGTTCAGAAAAAGGAAAGGATTTCCACATGGTTTTCTATGGTATATGCTCAATAAGATAAAGCTCTATGGCTGTAGTATTTAGTAGATGCATTCTGTGATGAATTGAGGTTTCTTAAAGTTAGCTTTCCTTTTCGGATTCATATGAGATGGACATGGAGAGAGTTTGAAACGAATGAAATCATAGAACCTCTCTGCAGGGGCATAGAAACTGATCTTCGTCCGCATGTGCGCTCTGCTCATCTGAAAGGATCAGTTAATGTGAATCCTACAAAGACAGGCTTGCGTGATTTATCCTGGTACTTGCAGTTAAAACTATTGAGGATATCATCCTGAGTATATCCATATAAAATCGCGTGTTGAGAACTATTTGAATGCGGCTTTCCACAATCATGCTGCCATGGCTCCTCATGACTGGAAGACATATTTTGAGATGAGACACCGTGCAGAACAGAACTACGGGCTGGAAATAACGATGATATTCATTTACCTGGTCAGAAGTTGGAGCAGGGTGTTGATCTACTTGAAATAATGCATAACATTCATATATTTGTGACTTCACATACTTATAATCTACATACACAGGTATTCATAGAGGAAGGTTCTAATGCCCCAAACCGGAAAAAAAAAAACTTGATTACAGTTGGCGTAAAGCATGTCGCCAAATCAAACACATGGAATAGGCGTTATAAGTACAACTGTGAATTTTGCATACCATTTTCTGGCTCGAAAGTTTGTTGGTTTCTCACAGTCTTGTTTGGTTAAAGAAATACAGATTTTGGAAAGGAAATCCAAATGAATATCTTTATCAACGAGCATAAACTGTAAAAAAATGAGAAAATGGCATTTCTTAGGTGGCAGTCATTGCGATATGCGCGCATTTGATTATGTGGCAGTTTGACCCGTATTTTAGTAAAGCGGCAGAGCGTATTTCCAGATTTGGGGAGCAGTTGCAAACTGGCATTCAGGATCCGATTCCCTGTAGCTTCAGCAAATGGAATTGACACCTACCCTTCACTTTAGTCACCAGAAGACACGTGTTACCAGATGCATAAAATTCGTTTTCTTATCTATAACCTCAGTTAACAACGCTCCAAAGATTTCAAAATAAACAAATTCGCCTATTTTCATCCTTAACTATTATTTCATGGGATTCTTGCTCCGAATTTATCTCTCAGCTGGCCAATTATCATAAGATTACAGAACGCTGTTCTATGTTTAGGAAACGCCCTTTCCTACTTTTTGTAATGTTAGTTAAAACAGCGCCCCTGTTTTGGGCAGCAGTTTTATTTTTATTGTATTAAAAATG
>APFE031440968.1:7165-23467 GCA_000404065.3 Pinus taeda
TCTTCAAAATTATGTTTTTTTATCAAAAAACTAAATATTTAATGTATTTTTTACAACGACAGAGTCATTGAAAACGAGCCGGCCGAGTCAAGAGTCGGAGTCGGAGTCATTGCTCGACCGAGTCGGAGTCGGAGTCGGAGTCTTAAAACATTGGTCTCAAATCCTTTGAAGAATTATCAGAGATGCACCAGATTCAGATGTACTAAGCACTAGTCCCTTGGCAATCCAGAGGTTGTCTCTAGAATCAACAACACCACCCAAGGCAATGTTCTTACAGACATGTAGATGGTGAGTGTCTAGAGTGTTCAACCCCTTACCAGGTGGCTGACGTTTGCTTATCATACAATTAGAGTTTGAAGGGCTTCGATGGCTGCTCATCATACAAGTAGAATATAAGGGGCTTTCAATAATATTATCTTATTCGCCCCATTCATTGGGGACTAGGCTCATTGATCTTCAAAGGCTTATGGTCAACTTGGAAACTTGTTGCATGGTTGGTCCACTGGCATTAGGAGGGCAGCAAGGCGGGATGGGATTGAACTTGTCACCCCGTTTGGAGCTAAAGGGTTCAAGGTACTTGTGTTGTTAGAAAGTCGTATTATTAGGCATGCAAGTTGAGTAGGAAGGCCGTTTTCTTCTAGGGTGATATGTGGGATTTTTCCACTCGCTCCTGGAAGGATTGGTGTTCTCTTGCTCATGAGTATGATCTAATTGCCCTTGACCATCGTTTGATTATGGAGTTAGGAGGGCTTATTCTGGAGCCTAAGTTATTTAAAATGATTATTGGAATG
Organism: Pinus taeda; assembly: GCA_000404065.3. Lineage (NCBI taxonomy): Eukaryota > Viridiplantae > Streptophyta > Pinopsida > Pinales > Pinaceae > Pinus > Pinus taeda. Next base: position 7,957 of record APFE031440968.1, read on the forward strand.
CTTGGCCATTATAGAAGGATTTAGGATGGAGCTTTGGTTGATCGGTTAACCAATATGACTCCTGTTAACTATATTTGATGGTTCATCACAGAAATCTGTGATTCCCGACCTTCAATGTGAGATGGTTGTCAACCTAATCTAGATGATGGATGGGTGTGCAGAATTCATAGTGTTTGGTCTGTTCGACTTTCTCATAAGTTGAGGGTTTTTGTTTGGCTAGTGATCTATTAGAGGATCCCATCTAATGCTCAATTGGCCAAGAGTGGGCTCTTTGGTGGCCTATGGCCTATCCATTATCACTCAGAGACTGTGAAGCACATTTTTTGGGAGTGCTAATTTGCCAAACGATGCTAGAGATATCTAGAGGATCATTGTTCAATTTTGCTTCAGGGCAAGGGACATTGGTGTTCTGCATTGTTTGGAGATTGCCATTCTCTAGTTTGTACTGCCTTCTATGGGATATTGCAGCACTTGAGAATTTCAACATATTCGTTCTCTAAAAGATAAAGTGTAGGTCCGTATTTAAACATGAGGTTAGCTCATTGTCTATTTTTGTTCCATGTGGCAGAATGAGGTATGCCACCACCTGCTAGCTACGGACACTATTGATCAAAGATTGTTGGACCTTGATCACTAGATGCCTTTGCTGGAGTTTGATCATTGGATGTCTTGACATAGATCGTTGAGGTCGATCTTTGTGTGCAGTTAGCTTCAAATTCATGCAGCTTAGAGGCAAATCATCGTGCATGGGACCTGTGCATGTTTTGTTGGTGTAGAAGAAGTAATTCCAGATCTAAAACCTCCTAATGATCAATTGTCCTCTCTAGAATTATGGGAATTATTACTTCTCTATCAATTGGAAGCCAATGCAGTGGATTGAACAGCGAATGTAATATTCTGATGGATGTGTGGCTTACTCTTTGTAGACGAGTGGGTTGTAACATCCAAATTTATAACTATCTAGTCGACTCTCTGAATTTACCTTCCAACGATTGTAATACACTATTACGGTAGTTGTCATGGCCTTTGATTTGGGTTGGTTCCTTTCTGTCAATTTTTGCTGGAACAACGAGCTCTGGGTCTCAAAGGAATTATCTAATCCAGCCACTGCAAATGCAGTGGCACTAGGAAGCAGAGGAAAGGTGCTTTTTAATTGGTGCAATTCCCTGAGTTTCTACTCTCGCGTGAACAATCTCTCGGATCCGTTCTTCCTATCACCAGGGACTTCACAAAATCTTTTGGCCAAATATTTAACAGAGGCAACAATCAACTCACACATGAATTGAAAAAGAATTTATGATCTAGGTGATTTGATAGAGAGGTCAATTTGCAAAACAAATCAGCAACAGAGCCATGCCTATAGCTTGTTTATGAGAAGTAGGCAGTCACAATCAGATATGGATCTGTATCGATCTGAGCCCTACGCTCACCAATGTTAGTGTAAGAGACAAGTGTGCAAAGGAGTGCAGCCACAATGGGAGGAAGTGAACCTTCATAGTATTGCATCGATGAAAATCTCTAATCAGTTCAAGATATGTAAACGACAATGCCTTTGCTTCCCGTAAACGCTAATGTGTTTGAGTCCTCTTCCATTTGATGTAAGATTCACCAAATTCTGGACTGAAATAGTAACCCCATCCACGACTTCACATACGCGGGTTGTTACAGAATTTCTTATCAACAAATGCAATTTAACACGAGGAAATTACAAAAGCCTTTAAACATGCGATAGATTTTTCACTGCGAAATCGAGCCAGAATTTGGAAAAAATGTTGGGAGTTGTTAAGTGGCTGTGATTTGACCACCCCAGCGCAGATTCAAAGTGTGGTCCTCTGCAATCCTAATTTCTTATTTTTAAGATCAGAAAGAAAACTAAATTCTAAGCCCAGGTTCCTTAGGTCGTTCACCGGGGAAGAGGATATTTGATGCAAGGAATTTTGAAGTCAGACAGGATAAGCTTAAATCTGCAATTTCACTACTGCAAAGATTGGATGTTGAGGGTCAAGCATCATTAGGGTTAGTGGCGAGGTTGCCTCGTTTGCTCAGGACTGCAAAGGAAAAAGTTATAGTCACTTAAAGAAGGTAAGGGTTTTAGGCTCAAGAAGAAACGAGGAATCAACCTGCTCCATCATGGCTGCCTACCAGCATTCCAATCTTGCATTTCCCTTCCAGATCTGCTCCCCATCTAGATCACCAATCGAACCAGCCAGCTTGCTAATAATAGGAATCCAAAACTAGATCCAAGAAAAAACATCTAATACAATGGCTGGATGGAAAATAATGGCGAGATGATTAAATGAAAACAAATTAGATTACAAGAGTGTAACACGGATCTTGTGAACCATACGCCAAAACTGCTTACAAATGTAAATCAAATTTACCAGATCTTTTTTATTGTTTGTCTTTGCCATTGCATATTGCCATGGAGCAATTTTACCATTGCATCCCCAAGTGAATGTAGATCTAAAATCTTATTGTAGAGACTTCATCTCCTATGGAAAATCTAGCATCGCCATTTCTTCAACCCCTCTTTGATATCATCAGGAGCCTCTCTTAACCTTGCTCTAATACCACGTTAATATTTGAGGCAAGCAAGGCAAAAAAAGATTTATGCCATATTTTTAACTCATTGTATTGATCTAAAGATCTTAATTTATATATAGTATATCAATTGGACCATTCTAAATCTAGATTGCATTGGCAACTATTTTTAACTCATTGTATTGATCTCAACATCTTAATTTATAGTATATCACTTGGACCATTCTAGATCTAGATTGCATTGGCAACTAATGAGTGGATAATGACAACATGGCATCAAACATAAGGTTTAAAACTTATATCTATGTGGTCTTTGTAATCGTATAGGGACTTAGTTTAACAAGGCATAGAGAGAAGCTCACTACAAGGTGCAATGCAGACATGGCGATTGAGTTCAAGATCAACATCGGCATGATGCATTACTTCTTGGATTTAGAGGTCTGGTAGAGACCGAAGGAAATTTTCCTTGAACAGGGTAAGTGCATCGCTAAGATCCCAAAGAGATTTTGGATGGAGGAATACAAACATATGATCAAACCCATGACCATCAATTTGAAGAAGGTGACAACTTCATATTCAAAATTGGTGAATCCCACATTGTACACAGTGTTTGCAGTGAACACCTTGAATTAGTTCATAGTGGAGCCAAGGTAGGACCTGGGTAGCAGCAAAACATGTGCTTGGGTATTTGTGGGGCACAATGGAGCATGGTCTAAGATATATTGGAGATGGTGAAATTGCAGGGTTATATAGACTCAAATTGGGTAGGCAATGCAGCAGCTAGAAAGAGCACTTTAAGGTGTTGTTTTAGTTTTGAATCAATAGTGATATCTTGACTTCGCAGGAAGCAAACTTTTGTGGCACTTAGTTCAATAGAGACCAAATATATGGCAGCTAGTACAATGAGTTGTGAGGCCATCTACTTCACAAGTTAATTACAAGATTATTTGATCAAGAATTGGATCTAGGGATCTATTGTGACAACCAGGGTTGTATCAAACTCTTTGAGAATCCAATATTTCATGACCGATTTGAGCATATAGAGATCGGGTATTACTTCATTCGAGACAAAATTCAAAAGGGAGCAGTGAAGCTCCAATATATTCCCACCAACCAACAGGTAGCTGATAATCTGACTAAGCCCCTAGTAAAAAAGAAGTTTGAAGCATTCAGAGACAGACCTGGTACATTATTTCCTTGAAAAGAGAGTGTTGAAAATTGGAGCTCGAGCAGGAACTTCTTAAACAGGTTAGATATGAACATGTGAGAAGTGGTTCATGGTAACTTCTATTGACCACTTAGTAGAAGTGGGAAATAATACTATCTTGCAATTTTATTTATTAAATGAAAGTGAAAGTTTAATTTCCCTAATCTCTTAAATCTTAAAAATCCAAATAAAATATTCTAGAGATTTTATGAATATTAGTGAGTTAGATTCGATCTAATATTAAAGTACATCTAATTGTTTTTATTTGACAGTCAAATTGGGTGTAGCTAGTACCAACAACGCAACTTGGCAAGATCCAAGATGTCCAAAGGCATTCCCATCAATGATTATTTGGGGGACACCTACCTCTTGAGCCTCATCACAACAAACCAATATTAATCAATCAACATGTACAAACTCTACACCCCTCTAGTTTTGAACCTGTGACCTCCTAGAAGGAAACACATGTTCTTAACTTCTTAGCCATGAGGCCTACTCAAGTTTGCATTATGAAAAGGAGGACATAAGAGTGAGGTTTTGATCTACTTATGTGTACCTAGGTCACCAGACTATTAATGTAATTTCTCTACGTGAAAGCGCATGGTATGCTAAGATTAAGGAGATTAATTGCTAAAATAGCGGTAGTTATCTCACTCAAAGCATAAGTAGGACAAGATTGGAGAAGTTGTATACACACATTTTGGATATCAAAAAGACTTCGGAGATTAGAGAAAGATTAGCTGTTCAAATTCAGAGCACAAGAGAGGAGCCTGGGTCAAATAAAATTGAAGTGTTGTACAACAGTTCAATAAAATGCAGATCTGAGTATCCAATCTAGCAGGCTGAAAACTTCAGTTTAGAGGTGTCCCTGTAAGTTTTAATCATTAATAATAAGCTGATTTGAAGGACAGAATTCCGTGTACTTGAAAAGATATTTTGCTTCCCGTTGTTTATGTTTTCAGCTATGTGTATGACTGTTACATGTTCAAAATTTTAATTCTGTTATTAAAGTAATTTAAGATCCTCATTATTTGATAAAGAAACATAAGACAGCTTTGAGTTAGGAAGGTTTTTACCAATGTGTTAACTTCCCAGCAGTGAATGACGTAATGAGGAGTACGATGAAGTGGCCATCTCCTGTTTGTCAAACATTATTATCAACCAAGGTTAAATGGGCAGGTTTGTCGTGTTGGGAATTCATTTCCTGCTCAGATGTTTTGGTAGTGCAAAGTCAAGGTCAGATATTGTGGAGTCTCTCTTTTATGTGTATATACTATATAGTTGACCCTCCCGTTAGAACAGTTTGTGGTATCTATTGGGTAGCGGGAGCCATGGCTCATGGCCATCGAGCAAACAACTGTTGTGTGCTATGTGAGTCCGCAGATATGAAGTAGGAGACGAAGCATTGTGAAAGACACATGTTAGAGGTGCAGAGCTCAGTGGCGAATTCTTTCCTGAAGTCGAACCAATGGCAAAAAAAATGGAATCAGAGGGTGCAAATTGAATTAGTGTGAGAAACAGAAGCACGGTGGAAACCACTACCCAGCCGTTGTCGCTTAAGAATCCAAGGACAAGGCTATTTCATTTATGCAAATATATCAAAGAAAACATCTAGAATTGGAATCAAAATTGGGGTCTTTGGTTTCTATGGTTAATCGAGTGGTGGAAAATTTCCATGTCCCATATGTTGTTACAGTTCACCCCCTTCTTTGGCCTCTACGATCATTGGAGAACCCTCCTCCAGAGCTTTTCCTGTCATTAAAGAAAAGGTTATGAACACCCTGGTCTGATCTCTCCAAGCCTGGCAGTCGCTGTGACTGAAGCTCACCTTGTGGAATTGCCAGAATTGGAAAGGAATATAGATGAAACTGCCATATCGACTTTGGAAGAACGGGTAAAAGCTGCCATCTAAGGGCCTGTTTTCTTAAGCTTTCTGATCAATTTGGTTATGTTTTGTCGTATTATCTTTCTTTCGTATCAATTTGTAAGGCAATACACATGCCAGCTATGCAGAATAGAACTAGGCTTGGTTAGTCTGTAGTTTTTTGCTGGGAAAAGTCTCTAGTTTTGTCTGAAGGCCTTCGCTATAACTTTAAAAATTTTGTATCGTGTGCTGACTGGCTTGGCCACGGTTTCTCTTCTCAGATTAATATAATCATTTCCTTAAAAAATTCAAAAAATTCAGATATAGACTTCTAAGATGTACCAGCTGCTTCTTCGAGGGGTCTCTATCGATTCACAGTTTTTCTTGTGTTCCATTTTCCAGCAGATTGTTCATATCATTTAGAAGCCAGTGTCTACTCTACTTTATAGCTTGAAGCAACGTGAGTACTGGAAACAAATTAGCTTGAAGCAGGTAGCAGATTCTACAAGGTGTATATTTATGTCACGTGACCACATCCATGGAGTTGAAAAACTGAAATGACAACAATGAAGACCGCTTTAAAGACTTGCCATATGAATATAACAAAAGTGTTTACAGTAACCTCCATTTGGCATTTGCAATCAGTAATCATATCCCTATATACTGTGGACTTGCAGTCTACGCTGTTCTTTCTTCGCCCGTTGCCCTTCTTGCATGCAACTTACTGAGCTTCAATGTCCAACATACAGTAAGATGAATTATATAAGAGATGTCCTAAAGGAAATGGCAAAAGAGAAAGCATAAGTATAAAAATTGTGCGGTAGCAGGAAACTGCAGTTTGGTGTTGATGTTAAACGAGTACTTTCTTTTGGTGCCATCTCAAAAACAGAATGAAGTAGATTGTAAATTCAGTGAAAGTAAGAAAAGTGTCCTTTGCCTTCAAGAAGTCAGGTCCTTAGCAAGACATAGAATCTCTCAAGCAGAGGTAAAGAATTTAGTGCTGATACTTCTGCAATTCTGCTTGTTTTCAGCAAGTGCAGCGCAATAATTTCCTTCTATTTTCATTAGCCATAGGTTAGGAGATTGGAAGCTGCTGTGTTCAATCAAAACCATTTCGAGTAGCTACAATCCATTACATAATGCTTGGTGGTAGTGCATGCATTTTTTAAGACGGAATCACCTTTAACTTTTATTAGATATACAACCATCTTCATCATTTCGGTCATTCTCTCCAGACTGACCTATGTATTTTTGCTGTTTGGACTGTGTTTCAGAAGTTGGCGTGCAATCTGTAAATACTCCATGCATTTTGAAGTTCCACACCAACATTGACATGTAATCCTGTGGCGTAATTAGCCCTTGTTGCTTCAGTAAGGCCCGCTGTTCCTTAAAAGTTTTCGGGGTGAGCACTTTTATATATTCCTGTAAAACTCTCTCGTGTTCTGGCATCCAGTTAGTTGGAAAGGGCGTATAGTCGGTTGTGGGCACCAAAGAGGAGAGAGTAAAATTAATGCCATGAATGGCATCAATTAGTCCCATTCTTAAAAGCTCGCTGTATTCTGGCAACTCACCCTCCCTCTCTTTTAATGGGCGACTTAGATTGCGTGAGGCGGCCTTGTAAACCTTGGCTCTAGAATGGAGCTTGTACTTTGCAGCGTAGAGTTTTGCAAGAGAACCACGAATAATGTAGGAGCAAAATCTAATTACTTTCTTCCGGTTGTCTGCATATCTGAACCATTCTGCCATGGTTTCAAGAAACTTGTTCATTTGTAAATTGCTGTGTGCTTGAGTTGCAAAATACATGCGATAACATGGCTGGGGATCAGGATCCCTGTCACCCTTGACAAATTTTAGTTTTCGGAATTGACTAATGCACCGTTCCAAGCTGGCAGTGACAGAAAGCAGAGTGCCCACACCTTTTCTACTGACAATCTCACCACCAGATCCAGTGTATCTCAAAGTTGGATATATCACACGCCGGCAAATAATATGATCAAGGAACAAGACTCCTCTTGAGACATGCTCTATTGGGAAGCCATCTTTGTCAAGCTTCAACCCATACTTCTCTTCACAATATTCCATTAGTTTTCTCCGAATGTAAACAGCACCTCCCCGAGGACCTCTCACCCCAACCAAGATGTGCCCACCATAACGTATATAGTCCATTTTCCTGGTTTTCTCTCGACCACTGGTGGGAACGAATTCTGGCCAGGAAGGGTTGTAGCTCCCTGATTTGACTGGATCGTTCCATATAACGTCAGTACTTGAAGGGCAATAAAAATCAGTAATCCTTTCTTCCATCCAGTGATCCAATTCATTGAGGCATATGTTGGCAAGAAGAGGACTCAACACTCCACAATGGCCCCAAGATGGGACTTTCTCTGCCTCCTCTGGCGCAAACCCAAAAAAGGTCTCTAGCCAATAAGGATCAGGCTTTGGCTCATTTTCCGACAAAACCCTCTTCTTCGGGAATTTCCCTTTCTTTTTCTGTTTCTTTTCATCATCGGAAGGTTCAACAGCAGCAGGAGTTCTTAGGGCTGATTTAATGAGATCAGTTACTTTCTTATCTCTTATAGCTTTTGTAAGGCAAGTCATCACAATCCCAGCCTTGACTTCATCCAAGATAGTACTTAGATCACTTTTCAGGAACCAGACATACCCACCAAAATTGCTTCGAATGACTCTTAGGACAGTGTGAGCATTCCTTCCAGGCCTAAAAGCATAAGATTTCTGAGTGAAACGAGGCTCAAATATAGGTTCCAAGATCATAAGTAAAACCTCCTGCACAATTCTATCCTGGAAGGGAGAAACTCTTGCAGACAGCGAAAGTAATTTGAGTTTGGCCTTTGATAAGGGCTTAGTTCTAAATTTTTCCCTGGGAGACCTAATATAAGGTTCAGCCCTAGAACCCCATTTAAACTCGGATTGCAACACAGCGTTTCTCAGAGCTAGTAAATCTTCTAAAACAACCTTTCGAATTGCGTTGCGGGGTGGAATTTCACCAGTTTCATCAGCACATACCTTTTGATACGCAATAACCCACAGCTCGAATCTCTTGAGAAAACCAGTTACGTTGGTCATCATCTTCGTTGGGTACTTAAAACCCTGAACCCACATGTTGGAGCATACCTGAATACCATCTTCTTTCATCAATGTATAAGGGTCTTCTTTCACAACCTCCTTCCGAGCTACTGTTAAAAGAGGCCTGCAAAGCCTTGCAGGGTAAAACCCTTGTATACAAATGGCCCTCCATATGCCCTGCATTATAAGGCCTTCGCCCTCAATTTCAATCCCCTCTCCGCGCACTGTTTCATCTCCTTGCCTTGCCCGTGGCCCCTGTAATAAACGATATAACCTTGAATCGTCGCTTCCACATTGCCTCAAGTCTGGCTAATTTAGATTCTAAATTCAAGAGGGCCTGCCAATACCTCCAACAGTCTTTAGCCCGCATGGACTGCAGAGAGTACTCTAGGTATTGCTAAAGTCTAGCGTGGATAAACCAATTAATCATCGAGATTACTCTTGGCATTATAATTTAAATGTTGCCCTTCCATCGGAAACTCTACCAAAACTTTTCTCATACGTTGATTTTTAACCAATTAATCATCGAGATTACTCTTGGCATTATAATTTAAATGTTGCCCTTCCATCGGAAACTCTACCAAAACTTTTCTCATACGTTGATTTTTAACCAATTAATCATCGAGATTACTCTTGGCATTATAATTTTGGGTGGGTCTATAATGAAGACTTTTGGGAATCCGGGTGACGGAATTTGGTAAAGAAATGAGATTAAATTTTGTTTTTAGCAGTTAAAATGGTTTTAATGATATTGAATTCGCCCCTCAAAACCCTAAGATTTTTTGATTGTAATCAAATTGGGATTCCAATAAATTAATGCAGATTTTGACCGAAAATCCAGCCAGAAAAACTTTCAAAAAATCTCATATAAACCTGCTATAATTTAATGTTACCTTCCTCGGAAACTTACCAACTTTTCTCATACGTTGATTTTAAAATTTTCATCAGATGTTTTAAAAGATCATTCATTTTTAATAGGATTAGAAGTATTCCTATAATCTAGTCCGTTATATATAATTCTTTACGGTGAGTTTAACAATTAAATTATAATAAAAATTTTAATATGTTTAAAAATTATTTATGTAAATGTTATTTTAGTATTAGCTAACAATTAAATTATAATAATTTTTCCTTAATATTTAAAATAATGAGACTCTTCTTTTTATAATTGAATCATTCCATTGTCAAACATATAATGTTGATAAACTCTTCTTTTTATATAATTCAGTCATTCCATTGTCAAATATATAATGTTGATGAAATCTTCTTTTTATAATTGAGTCGTTCCATTGTCAAATATATAATGTTGATGAAATCTTCTTTTTATAATTGAGTCGTTCCATAATTGAGTCATTCCATTGTCAAACATATAATGTTGATAAACTCTTCTTTTTATATAATTCAGTCATTCCATTGTCAAATATATAATGTTGATGAAATCTTCTTTTTATAATTGAGTCGTTCCATTGTCAAATATATAATGTTGATAAATGTTGTTTTAGTGTTAGGTCACCAACATTAAGGCCTCGCTGACCGTCCAAATAGTTTACTTCGCCTCGCTCCAAATGTTTGTGGGCAATAACACTAACCTCAAATTTATAAAATAACATTGCTTGTGACTAGACCTCAGTGCCCTCCATGTAAATTAGTGAATCTACTCATTCTCCTAATATAATATTATATTAAATAAATAAATAATATATATTATATTATATATATATATATATATATATATAATATTAATATATATAATTGTTATATAATTATTATATTTCTTTCTTTTAGTTGGCCATGTTATTATGTTATGTATGTTAATGATAAAGTAGTTTTTCAAAGTAATTTTCATATATATTATTTTTAATGTATTATTTAAAAAAATTTAGATTTATTTTAATTACGGACTCTATTAAGGTATGGAGAGGATTAAATATATTTTATTTTAAAAATTGTTGTATCTCAAGAGATTAGATCTCTTTCTTTAGTAGATTCAGAATTAAGATAGATCTAGGTTGGTTATATATATATACCATTGGAAAACTATGAGTTGTTCAAATTTGGAGATCAAAACTTTCAATGGTAAATTGACTATTTTCTCTCATTTTATTTTAATTAATTAATTAATTTTTTATTTTAATTTTAATTTTTAATTTTAATTTTAATTTTTATGTAATTTGACTTAGTCAAAACATTTACTTAATGGGGCAAGACCTAAATCACATGGTGCGGGTTTGAGTTCAGATTCGGCAATGATTAGGTTCGGTTCGAGTTTGAATTTTTTGATGAGGTTCGTCATTGGATTTGTGTGTGTGTGTGTGTGTGTGTGTGTGTATCAACTTTAAAATGAAATATAGGATATAATAGTAAGAAATCGACATCAATAAACATAAAAAGTGTTATTTATAGAAAATCTTGTAGATTCACAAGTTTGTGCAATTTACTAAAGCACAAGACAAGAATATACTTCTACTTTCAACCAGCGGAAGCCAATAGATCGATGAAAACAATATGAACAAGAAGAAGATAAATCAATGGCTATGTATCTGGGGAAATCCATTGCTCAAAACCGGTTATATGTATTGCATATATCAGAAATATGAGTGAAGATACAAAGCTTGTTCTCACTAGAATAATTCCGCACAAGTATGCTCAACTCTCTCATCTCACAAGCTAGCTCTTGGCCAACACTTAACCAATTATGCAACTCTCCAAGCCCCTAATCTCTTGCGTAATTCCTAGGATGAATAGCTTGTATTTAAAGGGAAATCATGCTTTCAAAACTGCGCAATCCAAACATAGGATCAACCTCTCATGCATGCATGATATTTACACTCCAATAAATAATACCATTGACAGTACATTGTCCCTGCACTCTAGTCTCAATTGGGTCTTTCTCTGAACTGACATGCATGAGTTTCTCATGAGGGAATCTTCAATTAACTGAAGTAGCACTAGTGGATGCATTAGTGCACCAACTGACTGTTAGTCCTCTACTAGTTCCAAAAACAATTTAGAACTAATTTAACTGAACTTAACTCGGCAAATTGAGTGATCTAATTTCCAACTAAATTTAAACTCATACTGGACTCCTAAAACTTAGGGAGAACATATACATGACTTCAAAAAGACTTCCAACTCGAAATTCCTAAGCTAATTAAGTTATTTAAACTTAATTAACTATTTACAAGTTTCTATGAGAATAGAATTTGATTTTAATTCTTGGTTTAATTCAAGGACAAATTAAACTGGAATTTCTTGTTGTCATTTCTCAACATTATCATGGATAGGGAAACTACAAGGATAGATTACAAGTTTGAGTTGTGACATGAGGTCATGAGCTTTGACCTACAGAATTGGTCAATGGCTATGAGGTTCAATGAGGTTCGTCGAACCTCAAAAATTCCTTAAGGTTTGTCAAAATTCAAACGTCAAGGTTGAAGTTCGACGAACCTTGTGACATAAGGCAGGACAAGACATTACAACATATCTTCCATATTGGTTGGAGAATGACTCTAGGTGCAATAATGAACATAAACATATATTCATGTGTCAATCATTCATTTTTGTGTTCAAATGTGCTCCATATGGGGAGATGATGGAGATATTGTAGTAAAGTGTTAAATAAATAAATAAAATTTTATATCAACTTGAATTATAAAATTAATAATATGAATAATAAGTCCACTTAATTTGAATCCCTTACACACTTACACACAAATGGAAATTCAATCAATCAAATTAAACGATTAAAACTCATTGTGAATGCCACAATGAAAGGAAATTTCTTGTATTTTCACTTTTCAATATGAGGAAGATGTGTAATTATTTTATTATTTAAAAATATTTCAATGTGGACTTGAAATAAAAATTTGAATATTTATGCTTGGTAATGTATTCCATATAAATACATATATATTTATATTGAGAAAGTTAAAAAATATTTTATCGATGGCCATAAATAATATATTACATCGCCCATGTTAATTAAATCAACTTGGTATATATGTTGAGAGAGAAAAAATAATTGAAAATGAAATATTTCAATTACTTCCTACTATAAGAGAACTATTTCTTCTTCCATTAATATGTGCTTTCTAATTCAGGGTACGAGGGAGATTTGTAATTCCTTCCATACTAAAGATACCAAATTGGTGTATGAGACCCTCTTTTTTATGGGACAAGGGACCGACCTACACATAGCAATTTCACTATTAAAGTCGATGAAGGCATACATGCTCTACCCACTTTGGTTTTCAACTTGTGATATTTTTCGAGAAAACACATGCTCTTAACCATTAGGCCCACTCAAGTTATAATGTCTTCCATACTTAATATGAAGTTGACACGTAGAATTTCAATGTGTTTGGGGAGAGAGAGCGAGCGAGAGAGAGAGTAGATAAAAAACAAACATTTTAATGTGGACAATATGGATTATAAATAAAATATTTCAATGTCCATGTTAAGTAAAATATTTCATTCTTAGCTATGTATACATTATATAAAGTAGTTGAAAATAAAATAAAAGAAAGTTATGGTTAAAACTTTTTGTTGGTGTATTGTTCAAAATGAAAGAGGTGTAATTCTTTCCATATTCAAGATGGAGTTCAAGCATGGCATCCACACATAGAACCAACATAGATCCATCTAACCTCAAATCTATGAAGTGTCAAGAGGGATTAAATTAAGAGATTTGATCTCTCTCAACACTTGATAGATTTTGGGTTAAGATGGATCTACACTCATCATTGTTAAGTTAAAGTGATTGAATTATGTGCAAATGAATAATGAAAAAAATTTGGTCACAAGAGTGGCCTAAAGAGATAGTCAACAATATTTAACGACCCAAGATTCCTTACCATCTTAAATATCATATCATTATAAGCATTCAAACGTCCTTCTTTCTTATGGGTTTCCAAGGGCGATTTTGGTTTATTTTGATATTTGGAATCTCAACAACCCAAATTGATAATCGTACCCACTAAAAACAATGATTTAAGAGTTTTATGTGGCCTCTAAATTTGCCCCAAAATGAACAACAAATCAATTCATTAATAACTTTTATCTATCAACTTTTGTTGAAATCCATGTGATCTGCATGCCTCTTAAAAAGATCTCTTCTTAAATGTTATGTATAAACCAAATTAAGTATTAGAATCATGGATCTTACTAGAGGTTACCCATTATAGCCAAGTTAAATGGATATGTTGATTGTAACAACCAATGTGTACCAGATGATATAAGGGTGGTGATTTGTAATATTGCAATATTTCATATTATTTTTTAAACATAATAACATTGTGAGAGAATAATCTAGCAAGGAAAGTGAGGTTGTTTTGTAGCCTTCACCAAGGTTTAATTCCTTAAAATAATGATTTGTGTGCTCTCACAAGGGAGTCATTACAATAGTCATTAAATCAAGGTGTGATGCAAGATCACTATTGTGTCCTCTTGTAGACTTTGCACACCAAAACTATCCTTGACAATTTTAAATAAACTTGTTGAGCTTTGTTTGGTCGGAGTTATGAGTCATCTAATGTGCAATTGATTGATAATATGCACATTATTAGGGGTGTGCCACAGAAGTATGCTCAAGTCATTCAATATCCCTCCCTATCAATGGTGTAGAGTTTGGAGAATAAGTCTCATGACTTATAAGGAGGTGTAGTGTGAGGTAAACTGAAGGAGGTTGTGAAAAAAATTTAGGCAATGAGCATTATGTGTTGAGGCATGTAATATTGAATGTTTATAATTGAGTAGGTGCATAAGGTGGCTCATATTTTTCCATCACTATTTGGTATCAAAGTGAGAATGGATTTGTTGGAGTGAGCTTTTGACTTACATCAACCATACAACCTTACATGGATAAAGGACATGTTACTGCTCAAACTAGCAGAGGACCTAAGGGGAATCCCTAAAGGGAAAATACTAGGCCAAGGGCAACAAATGGAGTCTTAGCCCACTGTCACCTCAACTAAGGCTCTCTTCTATTTACGGACTTTCACCGATGGGAGGAGACTCGGTATGTGTGGAGTCACTAATGAAGGATAAGTCATTGGATATGAGTGACCCAAATAACCCTTTCCTAGAATTTGAAGGATAAAGATTGCTTGCTTTGTAAGTAAGGTACTAGGTAATCTAGGGAAAGGAAGAGAGGATTTGAAGGTTAGGTATATGGGATAAGACTTTTGAAGGAGTTTCCCAATCCCTAAAATCCTTGTTAGAATTGGTATCCCAGATGGTTCTTGAAAAATAATCTTTCAAAGGAGTGGGACCATAGGGGACCAAGAGAATCCAATTTAGTGTATGAGGAAGGAATGTAGCAACCAATGATATTCTTACCCTAGACAAGGTGCAGAGAGGATCAAAGGAAATATTATTACTCAAAGATGTTGGTTTGACCTTAGGGAGTGCTAGCCTTTATAACAGCCTGTGAAAATTTCCATGTAATAAAAGTTAATAAAGAAAAAAATAATAACCACGGTTGATGGGACACTTATTCCAAGCTGAATGTTGGGCAAGACATCCTAGTCTGGGTGTTCATTTTGTTTATTATGTCTAAGGAAATTGGCAAAAGCAATGGCTATGGCTTTGGAAAGGAAAAATGGCATTTTTGGCACATTTATTTATTAAAATAATGGAAATTAGGAGAAACTGGAGGTGAAATGTCACAGGTTGCATGTGATGAGGAAAATGAAGGAAAATAATGGAAAATGAAGAAAATAGAGGCCTCATTCATAAAAAGGCTTCTAAGGATCAATTGGTAACCTTTTGTCAGTTCAGTTTTGGAGCTCTCTCATTATTCTCTCTCTCTCTCATATTCT
>APFE031440968.1:31189-100937 GCA_000404065.3 Pinus taeda
CAAGAGAAAACAGCAAGTTGTTTCGCAATCCATGCTTTCAACAATCTTTGATTATGAAAAATATGACAGTTACAGTGCGAGTCTTTACTCAGAGAAATTGCTGGAAAGGAAACTGACTAACAACTACTACTACCAACCAACCAACCCTTTACAATATCGCTTCGGGTGGTATTTATAAACAAAATATCAGGAAGACATCATTACAAGTGACCTTGACAGGTCTGCTTAGAACTCTTCAAAAATCTAAATGTTGCTGGAATTAAATGCAAGTAAATCTTTTTGGCTGCGCTGGGGGCAACTGAATCGGAACAGGTGACGAGGTGGCCTTTGGGGACTAGATGCGGTGCTGCTGAAGTGAATGAGCTTCGGGGCTGCAGTTCGGCTTTGGTGCGAATTGAATGTGTAATTATTACGATTTGAGAGCTTCAAGTAATTTCGCTCTCCTTCCGTGAATCTGCTGGAAGATATTCAATTTTCTCTTGCTTTGGGTCGCCGCTCAAGATATTCTCTGATACACTTTGCCGCTACATTGATGGTGTCCACCGTCGACTGATACTCTTTGACACGCTTGATGCCTGTTGATTTGATCTGATACACTTTAAACTCTGTGAATGATCTGCTGCTGTCTTCAAACCGGATCCTTTGGCACGTTTGGGCGATTTTCGGGCTTTTTCAGCGCGTAGTGGGCTCGACAACCAGAAGATTCCCTGAAGATTCCTCGAAATGGCCTATTTCCCGTAGCGATGTACGAATAGGGCTTCGTGCTATTCGCGCATCGGAAACTGCCTCTGTTTCTTGATCTGGAGCTCCGAAGTGCGACTTTTCTTCCTACGCGAAGCTTTTTCGGCTTTTCTGGCTGCTGACGTAAGCATGGCGTCGGCTGTACGGTGGATGACATTAGTTGTGGGTCCCTGGTATAGCGTGACGTGGTGAGGTACTGGATAGACTGTGGTGAAGAGACTCCGATGCGATATCGCGATATCGCGTCGGCGGGGAAAGAGGGGGATCATTGGGTTGGGCATTTGGTGCTTGCAACTGCCGATATGTGATATTGCGATATCGCATCGGCGGAGAGGAAAGGCGAATGGATTGGACACTCGGCGTTTGTGATCGCCGATCGCCGATATCGCAATATCGCATCGGCGGGGGACGGATGGGCTATGTTTGGCATGAATGCGAGAGTGTGAGGCTGCGACGCGAAAACGGTTTTGAGGGGAAAAGGTAAGTAAGTGGGTGTGAAGGTCATATAAGGTTTCGGAAGGGGTCCGACTACCTCGGGGGGAACTTAATACTTTGGAAGGAGTCCATCGTATTTTGGGAAGTGGTTAGGGGGTCAGGGCTCTTGCTTAGTTTCTGATAAACTGAACAATTTCCGGGAACTGATATGGTTATTTTTTAACCAGGGGAGGGATATTACATAAGGGATTTTTACTTAATATTAATACGGGGACGGGAAACATAGGGAGCTACATAATAATGTTAGTGGTTAATATGGAGATGATAAGAAAGCACTAAGTTCGGGAGACTTAGGCTGTTACAGGGGGTAGGACCATATTTCGGGAGAAGATATGGAACAACTTTGAGTAAAGCAGATCTTTACTCAACTAGAGTGATGAAGATGATGAACTCAAGAGGTGTCAAGCAGATCTTGACCTCTTTTGGGGATGTTATTTAATGATTGGGGAAAACATAGAAGAGGAATCAGTTATACCTCATTTGAGCCTTTTTGCTTACAAATCTTTGCTGATTATGTTCTGCATGATATGATACCTGAAAACTTGGAATTGGTCAGCAATTCAATCAGCCTCAGAACTACCTACCCAGCCTACTTGCCTAGCATTTTTTCTTCTTTTGCTTGGGGGTGCACTTAGACTTGCAAACCCATCATACATTTTCTTTTGATGCTTTCCTATCTACATACTACTCTTATTTCTTCCGGAGCCCAGATTAAACTGTTGGACTCTTCTATTTCTCTACCTATCTAAGAGTCTGCCAAGGTTAAATTGTTTGGATAGACTTACAATCTCTATATTCTAAAACAAGAAATTTAAACCTAGGGAGACCAAGATTAAACTGTTTGGACCTCCCTTTAACTAAAAGTAGCGATACCAGGAAAAATTTACAAAATTTTGAAGGCAATTGAATGAACTTGAAGTAGCCTTCTTCATTTGGAGACTGTTTGAGCAAATATGGAGCATTGCAGCAAGCAAAGTACAACATATTTGGCCTGTGAAATGCCAATCATGAAACATGAATACCTGCTGCAGCAGGAGCTAACAGGTTAGAACCAATCAAGAAGGCCTACCTCTTGGTCTGTTTATCCCACTTGATAATGTCCTTGCTTGCTCACTCCAACCATCTCTCTCTTCCTTCTTTAAGTCCCTGGAACAAGTAAACAAAAATAGACGACAAATGTAATAATAGACAAATTGTAATTCAACCTACTTAACAAGTCAAGAAACATTAAGCCATTAATATGTACGATGAAAAGTCATGTAGGAAATCAATCGATAGTTGCATATATTAATATCAAAGAGAGATTACAACCATTCGGCTTGCTTAATGATATCATCTATGAAGGTTGATTGACCAAGGGTCACTGTTCCCTTAGCTTTGTTAGGTTTGGGTAGCGGTTTTGGATTATTTTCAAGTCTTTTCTTCTTAGTCATACACATAACTCAAATGTTTATTTCTACCAAAAAAATTAACAAATCTGCTGGAAAGTAGGCAGGGAGCAAGGCTATTACATGCTCTGTACACAGGTTCTTACCTTCCGTTTTTAATACCCAATTCTCTCCTAACAGGCACTCATCAGATGCACACTACTCTCTGAAAGAAGAAACAACTACACTCTCCTTGGCAACGACGCCGAAATGTTGAGGTATAAAAGGCGTCTTTTTAACTCCTATTTATCCTACATTAATTATCAATCCAGGTAGGATTTTCTTTCAAGAGTGTACTCAGTCTGAGGCAGAAATTTTGATCCAAGAGTAATGTTTTCCAATTTGTAGTACATTCCTTTCAAATACAAGAGTAAACAGATGCTTGAAATAAAATCTACTTGCAATTAAAAAAAACTCAATGCTTTGGAACTAAATCATTCACTCAGGAAATTAACAACAATTATCAGTCAAGGATGTAGTAGCAATAACTCTTTCTTTGTCAACTGATATAAATGAAATCAAACATAAACAAGATCCTCAATTTGAGAACTCAGACAGTAATAGCCAATGTCCTTTACAGTTGTTGATCTTGCATTCCACACTAAAGCCACTGATTGGAAATGACAAGGAATTAAATCAACATTGCTGCTAATAGAAATGGAATAAATATGCTACTGTAATGATGCTAAAAGGAAAAACCAAATACCTTCAGAAAGGAAACGAACAACAATGTTATTTAGTAGAAATGAACAACAATCTGTAATGAACAACAAAGTCAGTTTACTGGAATGAAGAACGGAGCTTTATAATTGAAATGAACAACATAACAATATAGTTTGCAGAGAGTAATAATCTTATTATGATGAAAAGGAATGATAACGTGATTCAGTTACAACATATACAATAAAACAATTCATAAACTCTTGAAACAAGAAACAGTAAAGTAATGTGATTTGAATAAACTAAAATCAAACCACACCATCACACGACTGCGATTGTAAAGTAATGGTATAGAATAGCAAGTGGATCCACTAGGGCCGGGCCCTTAGCTGCTAGTGAAGCACTGCCAGACTACTTCAGTCTAAAAGAATGGAACAACAACTGACTTATATATTAATCATATGCGAGAATGTTACAGGCAATCGTACTTTGTTTTAATCAACGAGAGTCAATGATCAAAGTGGAAATACAACAGTGAGTTCTGAATAATGATCATGAATCTCCAAATATTTACAAGCGATGTCCCTTTTATAATGGCCAGGAGAATAAAACAAGAAAAATCAGATAGACTTTGAAACAACTATCCCGGGTCCACTCAATTTTCTAACTCCAGTCAGCTAGTTGTCTTTTTGCATTGATGCTGTGATTTTCCATTCTTATCCTTAATTGTGCACTCCGATCTTGATTTGCTTGTCTGGATACGACTTCCTAGTGAAGGAAAAATAGTTACTCTGTTTTGTCTTTTCCTTTAGAATGGTAATTTTCCATTTCTTCTATTTCCTACATGGAAAAAGACAATAATTAACTAATTTGCAATAATCACTAGCTCCTTAGTTTTCACTATAATTCTTTGATATATCACTATCTTAGAATATAAAGGAGTTATGATTAAAGAAAAAGATAAGGAAATAAATGTCAAATTCATATATTTTCCATAGCTCAACACACCCCCTGCTTATCCTTTTTCATGTCCTCATGAAAAGCATGTAATTTTCATGCAAAGCAGTCAAAGAATAGGCTGGAGAGTGATTGCCATGAAGTGGTCTAAAACCATGATTTGCAGTTAAAACTTCAAAGATGGGCCCTGTCTGCCTTTCAAGAAATTCGTATATGGCTTTATATCCTTCTACAGGATACCAGATAATAGGGCTTCGAAACCTACAACCAAGCCAATATGGGCCTTTCCTCAAGATGAGGTTACTACAGGTAACCAGGCAGTCTGCAGCTAAATTTAAAGTTTTTGTAGTTGAACGGATCTCTATCCTATATATTCTGATTGGATGTCTTCCATCTGAATTTAGCTACTGCCAAGGAATTTTCTTTGATAGAGAGGAAATATTCTACCCCTTGCTGGACAATTTCTTTGTGGATGGGTCCCAAGGTCTGGATCACTCCCTCCTTTTTCATTAGGCTTTTATGTTTAGCCAACAGTTGTAATGCGTTTTTTGGTTCACTCCTGACCCAAAGACCTAACCTATTTTCTTGTCTATGAAAAGTGTTATGGGCTTTGAGCCACTTTAACTGGTTAACAGCAAATGAAATAAATGCTTGAAACTGTACATCACCCACAAAAGGACTAGGATTCTTCTCCATTTCCTCCTCCAATATAAAATTATGTAAATAAAACTCATAGAGTAATCATTGAACTTTTACTCCATGGTGTTTACATCGATTTATAAAATCATCAACAGTTAGGTTTCCCAGCCTTAACAACCTTAATTTTTAACTGTAAATATCTTTCTAACAAAAATAAAGCATAGTTTTTGGCAGAAGATCTACATGCTAGAACATATGTATATAAAGAACAAAGAGTATCCATTTGACTCATGACTATTTTCAGTCTGTTCTTTACCTCTTCAACTTTTTCTTTTGCCCTTTGATATTTATCGAAGGCTTCGTTCTCAAATGCATTGATGTTCCTTAATTGCTGCTATAGTTCTTGGTATTTCTTCTAAGGAATAGTCTCTTCCTCAAGCTTCTCTATAGTTCGCTGAGCCTATGCCAGATCATCTCGGAGTTTTGCTACACTAGGGTTGAAGATCTATCTGGGTACTCTTATTACAAGACTAAGTGCCTATAGTTTGTGTCTCTTTATCATGGAATGTCTGGGTGGCCACATTGCTGGAGGATAGTGCCTCTGTTTGAACAACTTTATTGCAGACATGTGCATTTCTGTTTGGGCAGCTGCATCTGTAACAGTTGCACGTTGTTCCTTACCGTTTTGAATAAATATGGGCTCGATTTGAGTCTCCATGGCCTTTGTATCATGGAGTTTAGTTTGGATAGCTGCATCCAATGTTTTCAGGGTTCTTCTTGAGATTTCCACCTTTTAAGTGTCCTTATCTTTCGTCTCAGTTGTTTTACTAAATTTTGTATATTTTGTTGTTCCTTTTGCAGCCTCTTAATTTCGCTTTTCTTCTTTTTGGGAGGAACAACTGTTTCTCTAACTGTTTCTATTCTTTCTGGGCTCGGTTTCTCAGTTGGATTTTGCTCTTCAAGGGCTGTGCCTTTGCCCTAGCTAGTTTGCATATCCTCTATTTGGAGCATCTCTTCAACGTTCGCATTATCCGGACTAGGTTCCTCTAGAGAGGTAACCCTTGTTTGGTATGCCACTTCCTGAGTGGCTTCTGCTCCTGCTTCTTCCTCGTCATTTATTTCCTCTGATGTATTCTTGATGTGGGCAGAGTGTTTCTATGATTGCTCTGCCTCAATATTGAGGTTGAGTGGACTTTGGGGTTGAATATACTCACTCATATTGGCCAAAATATGGGCCAATTCATCCTCCTGCAATGGGTTTTGTGGTGGACTTGCACTGGGGGTTAAGGGAAGTTCCACTTCCTCCCTCTCTTCTTCACTAGTGTGCTCAGTTTCTTCCTCCAATTCTGATTCTTTGTTCTCTTCTTCCGGGTTGTGAGGGTTGCTCGTTTCAGAACTATGTAATTCTAAGGGTTGGTTGCTGCTACCTTGGAGGTTCTCAAACATTCCCCTGCCTAGTCTTAATTTGGAGGAGTGTCTACGTTTTTGAGGTCTGATTGCTGTGCTGGTGGTTCTTTTTCTTTTTGGGGCTGGTAAGGCTAGTCTCTCGTCTATAAAAAACACCAATTCTTCCAAAATGGTCTGTTGCTGAGCAAGGCTATAACTTACTATCATTCGAATTAAAAAATGGTGGCTCACTACAGTACCTATATGATGAGATTTCTTTATGCTCTGAGAAATATCATGTAGCAAAAAAAATTTAATATGCAGGCAAATTTACGACACATTTCTGTTTTAGTACTGATAATAATTTGAGGTGGCATGGTCTTACCACATACTTTCTCCCGTCGCATGTAATGTAGCTCTGCACTATTCTAGCTAGTTTTGTCCATGGTTCTCCCAGAGATGAAGGCTAGACTCCTTTTCCTTTGATGATCAGGTTCTGTCCCTCGTCCCGAAAGGTGGCCATGGCATCTTGAAGTCTCTCTTTCTTATGTGTCCATATGGGTCCAACTACTGGTAGTCCAGATACCTCTGCAATTATTGTATCTGTCACTATTATTCACCGTCCTCTTACTAAGGAATGATCATCCTTCAAATTCTGCAAAAATTCGATAGCCATAGTTTCATGGGGCTGCTGTAGTCGTGTAAAATAGGCGATCCATCCTGCTCTTACCAAAATTTCTCGTGCAGTGTTGGAAACTATTAGTACCTGTGGCTCGCTGCGTACTGATCAACCTCCCATTTTGTCTAAGTTCTGCACACTGTTAATTCTACATAGAAATACACAGAGATAAGAATGGAACAATAAACTATGCATATCGAATAATATCCCTTTTTTAACATCAATATCATTAAAACTTGCTATTAAGGGATCTGATGCAGTCTAGTACCTCCAAATAAAAAACTGACACGTATGCAGGAGTATTTTGGAAATCATCTGCACCCCCCTAAAATATGATAGGTCGTCCTCGACCAGTTAAATGGAGGAGCAACGTACTGGACAACAATCGTACAGTATGAAAAGGGAAAGGTGTACATATTCATGAAAAGATCACAAAAAAGTATCGAGTTGTTGAAATCGAGGCTTATGATGAAAATTGTGAATAGATATGGAGATGCTATGGAGTGATGCGAGAAAGGGAAAATGACAGCTGACATAGGTAAAATGCTTATGTGGTCATTATTCCACTTAAACCATTATGATTAACTTTTTAAATGATATTTCATGCATAAAAGGTTCAAAAGGAATTTGGGAACATAATCTCTTTTGAAATAAAGATAAAGAAATAAGAAAAGGGTTTATAATTACTATTGATGTTGAAAAATATGACTTCAATACCATCAGCAGAGCTCTGTTTCCCACAGGTGTTTATAACCTTGACAAAGTTGCTTTTTCACCCTTTGAAACCATAATCCTTTGTGTATGCCTAGGAAAGTGCCTTGTGATGTTAGAATCAAGGCCATTGTGTTGGCTTGGTATCTAGATGAATCACAATTCCATTCACCAGGAAGGAGTGAAAGGTGGACAGGCTGGCTCGTGATGAGACCTCCTATTCTAAAGACTTTTATTTTTCTGATGTGCCCATTGGATCATATCCCTGGTGTGGTGGCCATAGTGGGAATGCCACTTCACCGCTTCCTTATGATCATGGTAGGTTGGGTCTTGATGAGAGCCCCTATCCTCCAACTAACAAATCATAGGATTGTTAGTAATCATATAGATATTTTTTTTCTTTCTTTTCCGTTTCTTTCATATAGCACTTCCTATTTATATATAGAGGACAGCTCAACACTCCTTAAGAGTAGGGATGGTGGAAGAAGTCTGAACATCTCAATAGAGGAAAATATACCCTTATTCTTATTCAATAATAATAATCAAAGAGAATTATGAGAATTAGGGAAGAACCAACATGATAAAAATAATCAATCAATTTAAGTTTTAGTGAAGACAAAGACAACAAAGTGATATAGATAGTTGCATCCTTTCCTTTTTCTTATCAATATAAAGCAATATATTTAAAGATGACAATTTTTCTTTGATTTGCTTATTTCAGTAACCTCTAATTTTTGTGTCCTTGCATATACTTGTATCTTTGCCTTTAAAGGATCATGAAGAGTGAAACATTATTCACAAAAACTCTAAAAAAAATATTGTTCTTTAAGAGAAATAACAAAAAATGCACTCAACAAGTGTTGTTCCTTAGATGGAACAACTGTTGTTCCTTAAGACGAACAACAAAAAGAACATCTGCATGCAAAACTGCGGTTCCTTTAAGAGGAACAACAAAAAAAGCAAAAAATTACACGTGAAACTGTTCTTCCTTAACAGGAAAAACCACTGTTCCTTAAGCGGAATAGCAAGTAAAGCAAGTGCAAAATAAAGTGTTGATCCTTCAGCAGAATAGCCTAAAAACATTCCAAATCAAAACCGTTGTTCCTTAGAAGGAACGATAGAAAGTAAAAAAATAGCGAAACTTTTATTCCTTTAAAAGGAACAATAGTTGTTCCTTAAGAGGAATAGTGCAAATGTAAGCATGCGATATTGTTGTTCCTTAAATGGAATGACTATTGTTCCTTAAGAGGAAAAATAGTTGTTTCTTAAATGGAACAGCTAAAGAATACACACGGACCATTGTTCCTTAAGAGGAACAACAAATATAAGAGCACGCAAGGTTGTTGTTCCTTAAGAGGAACGACTGTTGTTCCTTACGAGGAACAATAACTATTCCTTAAATGGAACATCAAAAAATATGAACATGCAGAGTTGCTATTCCTTAAGAGGGACGGTTGTTGTTCCTTAAGAGGAACAACAATTGTTCCTTAAGAGAAACAACAAAAATAGAAACACGCGAAAATGTTGTTCCTTAAGAGGGACAACTGTTGTTCCTTAAGAGGAACAACAACTGTTCCTTAAGAGGAACAGCCGTTGTTCCTTAAGAGGAACATCAAAAATACAATCACGTGGAAGTGTTGTCCCTTAAGAGGAACGGTTGTTGTTCCTTAAGAGGAACAACAAAAATACAAACACGCAGAAGTGTTATTCCTTAAGAGGAACGACTGTTGTTCCTTAAGAGGAACAACAACTGTTCCTTAAGAGGAATAGCAAAAATACAAACACGCAGAAGTATTGTTCCTTAAGAGGAACGATTGCTATGCCTTAAGAGGAACAACGAAAATAAAAAGGCATAGAGATGTTGTTCGTTACGAGGAACGGTTGTTGTTCCTTTAAGAGGAACAACGACTGTTTCTTAAGAGGAACAACGAAAATAAAAAGACGAAGAGGTGCTTTTCCTTGAGAGGAACGACTGTTGTTCCTTAAGATGAACAACAATTATTCCTTAAGAGGAACAATGAAAATAAAAAGACGTAGAGGTGTTGTTCCTTGAGAGAAACAGTTGTTGTTCCTTAAGAGGAACAACAACTATTCCTTAAGAGGAATAGCGAAAATACAAACGTAAAACGGGACATACAAAAGTGTTGTTCCTTAAGAGGAATGGCTATTGTTCCTTCAAAGGAACAACAAAAAAATATAAGCACGCAAGATTGTTGTTCCTTAAGAGGAATAGTTGTTGTTCCTTAAGAGGAACAACATGAAAATATAAGCACACAAGATCATTGTTCCTTAATAGGAATGATTGTTGTTCCTTAAGAGGAGCTGCATTGTTCCTTAAAAGGAACATCACAAAAATATAAGAACACAAGATTGTTGCTCCTTAAGAGGAACGACTACTGTTTCTTAAGAGGAACAACAATTTTTCCTTAAGAGGTATAGCCCGAAAATGAAATAAAGAAACCTTTTGCTACTCCTTAAATGGAATGGTTGTTGTTACTTAAGAGGAACAACAACTGTTCCTTAAGAGAAACAACAGTTGTTCCTTAAATGGAACAACAGTAAAAATATGTACAAAAAACCAGTTTATACAAGAAAAATTAAAGAGAAAATTTTATGTACAAAATTCAGAAACAAAGGAATTGTTCAGTGAATTAATGTTGAGGAGGGGTTACCTTCCTCAACAAGAATCTGCATAGTGGAATCTTCCCATAATTGTTGGTAAAAGGATTCCCGAGTAAGCGGTTTGTGATAAAGTCGCACTCGATGACCGTTTGCTTTGAAAGAATGTCCAGATCCACCATTGGTAGTCAATGTAATGGTGGCATTGTCATGCACTTTCTGTATCTCATAAGGTCCAAGCCATCGTGTCTGGAGTTTTCTGGGGAAACCCTGAAACTTGGAATCGTATAGGAGTGCCCAATCTCCTTCGTGGAATATTTTCTTTTTAATAAGGGTGTCATGCAATTTTGCTCTCTGCTGTTGAATTAATGCAGTGTGTTGAAGAGCTGAGAGTCTGATTTCATCTAACTCATTGATTTGCTGTAATCTATTGGTCTAGGCCTCATTTAAATTCAAACCCACCTCTTACATTGTTCTTAATGTTTGAATTTCAAATTCGATTGGAAGATGGGTTCTTTTCCAAATACTAATTGATATGGTGAATACCAAGTGGTGTTTCTCCATGTTGTTCAGTATGCCCACAAGGCTTTCGACAATCTTGAAGCCCAGTCATGTCTATGTGATGCAACTATTTTTGTAAGTATTTCCTCAATCACCTTATTAGTGCTTTCTACTTGGCCATTTGCTTGTGGGTGGTATGGGGTTGTAATTTTGTGGAGAATGTGGTAATTTTTTAATGTTGCAGCGATTTTATTACCTACAAATTACGGTCCTCCATCTGTAATTATATCCCTCAGGAGGCCATATCACACAAATAATTGGAAAAGGAAATGTATTATAGATTCCTCTATAGCTCTTGGAAGTGCCTCTGCTTCAACCCATTTGGTAACATACTCTGTTGCAACCAGTATGTATGTTTTCTGATTTGATGATGGGTTAATAGGACCAATAAAATCGAGCGCCCATCGCTCAAATGGCTCAATTACTAACTACGGGTTTAGAGGCATTTCATTAGGTTGTCTAGGGTGTCCCACTCTCTGGAAACTATCTATTGTGGTCACCAACAACCCCCCCTCTTTTGTTTGGTATTAGCAACAATGCCAAGCAAATGGGGGACCCTTAGTAAAAAATTCAAACAAAACCCCCATGAATATTTTTGTTTTTTCCTTAGAATCTTATCGCAGCAAAGCAAAGAAAACACTTCTTTTGTGAGCATATCAAACCACGAAGAAGCGATGCTAAATTCATCGCATCACATCTACCATAAGCGCTCTTAAAAGGAGAAGCTTAAGAAATCCCCAACGACCGATGTGCGACGTCGCATATCGCAGCAGCCGCATAGAGTAAGACGCAATGACTAATATCTGCGATTTGCGATTTGCGATCTCTGATCCACAATCTGCGATCTGCGATGATCCGATATTGCGATACCACAATGCTATAATACAAATCTGCGATCTGCGATAAGCGCAAATCTTGCTCAACACAACATTCAAGGAAAGTTGTCCATTAATCAGAATTAGGCGCGCGCCTGTAAAAATAAATTAATGATTGTACGATTGGCTACTTTTTGTTTTACGAAGAGTCAGTTAACTTTGAATGTCATGATTATACACACGCAAGATCTGAAGCTTTCATATCAATCTTTGTTTTCATTTACTCTTTTCCTTTACGTAAACTATAAAACATGCGATAAAATGGAGTAATTTTTTGCAGGAAACATCTAAGGAAAAGAGGAAAGCGCCGATGCTCGGAGAACACAAAAGAGACCTCTTCAGAAGCAGGAACCACATACGATAGGACTACAGATTCCAGAGTATCACTCAGCAGATGCTAATGACCGATAGGCCATCTGAAGCTCAGAATCAAAGGCGCACAAAAGCAGCATGATTACAAAGATACCTGAAGCTTACACGACAGAAAAGCCCGGAATGAAGAACGAAGGCAGTTTCCAATCCAGAGAATTGCTCGGAAAGTAAAGTCTTCTGACTCATCAAGTCATTCGCGAAGACAGAAAACCGAAATAGCAAAAGCAGATCCAGTTTGAGGAAAATTTGGGTTATTTCCAAATATACACTCAGTCAGCGGGAGATTCTCTAAAATATCTGATAGTTTATCAAAAAGTGGTGCCGGCCCTTGTTACTTCTATTTTTATAACACACACAAAAAGGGAAAAGCAACCAACCGGCTCTTCTCAGACGAATGCTGCACACTTACAGCACTAAGGAGTAAATACAGAAATAGTTCAAAGTTAGATTTAATTTTAGAAATAATTTGCTTTATCAGAGGGACGGTCATTTGAAAACCGGATCCCAAATCTATGTAATCAAGTTAATTAGTTAGCAGTATTTAAACCCTTCTCAGGAATTTAGAGAAGGGTCCAGAGATTTGTCAAAAACTCGTCCTCAGAACATGCACTTTTGCGCCCTCAGAGGTGGTTTTGATAAATGGATGGATCAAGGTTTATTAATGTTTGCGTCTGATATCTGCTACTGATGTTGCACTTCTGTACTCTTAGTAGATGTTAGAACAAGGAGAGATAAATCATTGTTGCTTGAAGCTTATGAGTGGAACCAATCATAAATGGTACTTTTATCTCTTGACTATTTCTGCTTATGTTCTTTAAGTGATTTATAGTTTCAGTTGTTTATATGTCATTATATGAATGTATGGGTTATCATTTGGCACTTTTGTACGGTGGAGTCATATTGTTTGTATCTGACATATAAATAACTTATTATGCGATATGCTGCTCATAATTGTTTTGCCTAACTTCTTATGCAAAATAGTTTATCTTTAATGATTTCTATTCTTATGATAGCTGAATGATCTTTATTACCAGTTATTGTTTGAAAACTTTTTAGATCGCATAATAGAAGATATACACCCCGGGTTAGTGTAGATTAGATGTGTTGTTTCTTACTAGATTACAATAGCATAGAGTTAGTTTAAAGAGTCTAAATTAGATTTGCTTTAAATTCCTCTTAGATCAGCATAGTCCAAGCTCTACACACACACACACACCCAAGGTCGGGAAACTGGTCCCGTCATCCCCAGTCGGACCCGTTATACCAAACGGATAAGGAACTGCCAATCAAGGTCCAGACCGGGTGGGTATCCCCCTTGTTGTCGACCTGATTTTCGGGGCTTCAACACATTCTTAATACAAACTTATGACAATATCTCTCAACTCAAAGGAAATCTTAGCTCTTCTAGTGTATTCCAAAGGTTAGTTTTTTTTTTAACAGAAACGGTTAAAATGATATATTGATTCTTGGCAGATATGCCTCAATTCAGATTACAGAGAGGTAGGCAGAGCTCAGATTCTCCTCGGCCAGGACCCATATGACTTCCCCACTAGTGAGCCTGTGGATTTTGCAGACTATATTATGAGTAATCTTCTCTATCTTTCCTAATTTGCAGATACAAACAAACTTCTCCAATAAAAGACAGTAGAACATTTTAATCAGATAGTTAAGGGATGGGATCCTAGCCTTCATCTCCGTCTCTTAGAAGAACTCCGAGGGGGAGGAGAACAACTTTTTTGGCTTCAGCATTAGCTTCTTTGTTGTTATCTCTCTTTACATGAAGGAATCCAGACTTTGAAAGGATTTTATCGGGGATATAATTCTGCTCAGCAATCTTGATAACCTTAAATTTGAAGGTGAGGAATTGTCCACAATAGCCTTTATAATAGACTGGGAATCACCAAATACTATTGCTTCTTTGATACCCAGAAAGATGAGCAGCTTGAGCCCCTGGAGAAGAGCCAGAGCTTCAGCTTGAATGCTGGTATTGAAGCCCACTCCCTAGGCTTATCTAGATTCAATTCTACCCTCTACACTTTTGACTACACCACCTGCTCCGGAAATACCAGGATTGCTTTTTATTGCACCGTAAAAAAAGAGAGCATTTCTTGCCTTCTTGGTGCAAAACTCAAAGAATTATGCAGCCTTTAGGTGGATTTTCCAGTGCTTTAGAGGAGAGGGTTGCTTGACTATATCAATGAAGTGGAGATCAAGAATAATGCCCCATTCAGCATCTTGTTCACTAAGATCTACCCCATCTAGCTGATCTCCCAAACAGTCTTTTAGATGGCTTTTAATTTTTACCCAGGTTATCTTGGGATCGCTCTTCTTGTCTCTGGATATCCTTTGATTTCTTTCCAGCCATATATGCCAGCAGATTTATTTGGGAAGGGCGAACCAGGCTTCTTTGATATGAGCATTCTGAGAAGTGCCACCAGGGTACGTAAGCTTCCAGTTTGAGAACAGGTCTGAGCAGCGATTAGGGGGGGCCAAAGTCAATGCTCCATGGGCTTAAGGCCTCTTTCCAAAGATCTGTAGCAAATTTACAGAAGAGCATCAGATGGGAGGCATTTTCTTCGTCTTCCCCACAAAGCAAGCAATGGGAGGGCCCCATAAAGCCTCTTTTCTGAAGCCTATCGTTGGTCAAAATTCTCTGATGACAAAGAAGCCAGAAGAAAGAGTCAATTTTTGGAATCGTTGTCTGAGACCAGATCCCTTGCCAAGGCTTCGGATCAGGAGGGACATTAGGATGCATAGAGATCTGCCTATAGCCCTGCGCAACTGAATAACACCCAGGGATCGGACCCCATCCCCGAATGTCATATTTTTTGCTATTCAATTGGGATTTGCCTTTTAAGAGGGAAAGAAAGGTAGCATGATCTTTGGAAAGGTTCATAGGCACCTATAATTTTTCCCAACTCTGCCAATCACCATTCTCCCAATGTGATATGTCCCACAGAGTTTTAGAACCAGCTCTGTCCATCCAGTCTTTCAACAAAACCAGGGATCGATCATTAGATAGGGAATCACTACCCATAATACGATCATCCTAGACTTTAATGTGCTTGCCATTTCCAAGGATCCAGTGCGCATGGGATTTAATTAAGGCGGAGGCCTTTTCGCACAGTTTATGGATCATCGTTCCGGAGGTTGTAATGGGGTTGTCTAGATAGCATGTTCTCTACCCACGGAAATATTCTTTCCACAACACTAGCTGAGCCCAACCCAGATTTGGGGCAATTATCCTCCATAACAGTTTTACACCCAATGCAATATTTTGCTTACTGATATTCTTGAAGTTCAATCCACCTTCCATTCTGGGCAAGGAGATTATATCCCAGCTTAATAGAGGGATTTTCTTCTCATTTTCTTTGCGCCTTTCCAAAAGAAATTTCTTATGTATTCCTCCATTTTCCTCATGATGCCAAGAGGAGCCATCATAACTGCAGATTAATAAATGGGAAGGTTGTTCAAGACATCTTTTATAACAAATGTCTTGCCAGCCAGATTGAGCCAATTGAAGCCCCAGGATTGGATTTTGGACTTAAATTTTTCCACCAGTGGCAGCCAGTCTCTGCTGAAAGCCCTTTTTTGGAAGACAGGGAGCCCCAAATACTTGAAGGATGACCAAGAAGAGGAGGCTACAAAGCCTAAACAGTTGGAGATGGCTTGGAGCGATCCGGCAGTAGAGTTCCAGCAGAAGATATGACATTTACCTTTATTGCGGCTACTTCCTGAGTCTTCACAATAGACATCCACCACATCTTTAAATATTTTAGCCGAGGGCAAGGAGGCAGCACCCAACAAGAGAGAGTCATTCGCGAAAAGTGCATGGTTTATGTTTTTGACACCTCTTGTGATGTTCAATCCCATTATTTCTTGATTAGTTTTCTTTTTATTCAAAAGGAAGTTGAGAACAGAAGCTTGGAGGACAAAGAGCAAGGGGGAGAGAGGACACCCTTGCTTCAACCCTTTAGAGGCTTTGAAGAAGTCAGTAGCCCTCCCATTCACCAAAGGGGAAATCCAGGGCTCACTAATACAAACCTTGATCCAGTTGATAAATTTGAGGCCAAAACCAAATTTGTGCAGGACATCCAACAGAAATCTATGTCTCACCCTATCAAAGGCGCTTTCAAGATCTAGCTTGATAACCATTCCTTTCTCTTTCCGAGTCAAGCTTGAGTGGATCGCCTCTTGGACCAGGATAAAATTTTCCACAATCTGTCTTCCTTGAATAAAACATCCCTGGTTCTCAGGAATAATGTCTAGAAGAATAGTTTTCAGTCTGTTTGCGATCACTTTTCTTATTAGCTTGTAGCCTATATTGCAAAGGGAGATAGGACGAAATTTGGAGAAGGAACTGGTGCCTTTTTCCTTAGGGACAAGGGTCAGGAAAGCCAAATTGGTGCTTCCCCAAATTTTCTGACAAGCTTGAGATTTCCAGACCATTCTGCATAAATCTTCTTCCACAATCTGCCAACAATTCTGCAAGAATCTGGAAGTAGATCCATCTGGGCTCGGGGCCTTATCTAGCTCCATAGCAAAGAGGGAAGTTTTCATTTCTTTATTAGTGACTTCTGCTTCCAAAAACTGATTCTTTTTTACAGAAATCAGAGTGGGTACCTCATTCACTAAAGTTGAAGTATGCCCCAAACCCTCTTTTTCACTATACAAAATTTTGAAATGAAGGAAAGCAACGTTTTTTATGCTTTGTATATCTCTGTGTTTGACGTTCTCTTCCTTGATTTCGGAGATGGAATTGAATTTTTTCTGAGCTTTGGCTTGCTTTTGAAAGAAGGATGAGTTCCTATGTCCTGCCTTAAGCCAAAGCCTACGAGATTTGATCCTCCAATACTCTTCCTTGGCCAAGCTTGCCTTGAGAAGATTTTGCTGAAGTTCCGCCTCCTTGTCGAGAACTTCTTTTGTGATCTCTTCATTTTCCGATTTCAGATGATGAATCTCGAGACATTCTTAGATCTTTTTCCTTTCCGCTGCTGGGTTAGGAAGGGATTTTACCCAAGTTTTCATTGCAGCTTTCACTCTCATGATTTTTTCTTCCCAAACAAAGAAGGCAGAGTCGTTGACTGGTTGCTTCCAAGTATATTTTACTAATTGCATAAAGGACTGTTCCTTGACCCAAAGAGGACTGAATTTAAAAGGGATAGGATCTTGATCCATATGGGCCAGAAGATCAAGTTTGATGGGTCTGTGATCGGAGACACTACAAGGGAGAATATGCATTCTAGACTCTAAACCAAGAAGAAGAAAAGAGCTTTGGACAAGAAATCTGTCTAACCTTGTAGCAATATGTCCCAGACCAAGTCTTTTATTGGACCAAGTGTACTTGCCCGACGAAGGTTTGATGTCAATCATGTCCCAATCCTGAAGCAGGTCCTCAACCCATTCTTGGGCTGGATCCCTTACAATGCTTCCTCCATGCTTTTCAGCCAAAGATAATGTGAGATTAATATCCTCTGCAATGATGATGTTCGCTAAATCTTCGGAATCTACCAAGCTTCTAATGGAGTCCCAGCAAATCTTTTTCTCTCCTACGCTGACTAGAACATATACATTGAAGAAACAAAGGGTCTCATTTGAATCAACGTGTTGTAGCTTTGAGAATAGCCAATGGGTGTTGGCTACCTCTTTAATCCTTGAGAATTTGTTTGCGTTCCAAAGGGTGCCCAGGCCTCTTGAGGCACCATGAGCTAAGACAACTTGCCCTTCATTTCTCTTCCATAGTTTTTTGCCGATATGGAGGAAGGCCTTGTCCTCCATTTTAGTCTCCTAGATGAGGAGTATATCAGGAGATTCGGATCTTATCAGGCTTTTGATGGCTTATTCTTTTATTCTACTCCCCATACCCCTACTATTCTAGGAGACAATCTTCATCACTTGCTTTTTGAGTGGAGAGATCCTTTAGAGCTCTGGGACTGATTTCTGGTCGTCTTCAGTGTTTTAGCCAAGAGTTTCTCGGGGGTTGGTTGGCTTCCTTGGAGTTTGTCTTTATAAGTCTCCTGCTCTCTTTTTTCATGGGCAGATTTTCAGCCTCTCAATGATCTTCTAGCCGAGGTTTGTGAATACCCTATTTCACCTTCTTCTTCTGAGTCCTCCGAGCCTTGCATTTCCTCAGCCTCTTCTTTGGGTATCTCTTTCATTCTGTCTGCATTATTTTTGGCTTGCTTTGATCCTGAAGGGGACTCTTTGTGGGGTGATCCTTCTTTCTGCATCTCTATTTCGTGGGTATCTTCTATTGTTGAGCTTAACTATATAAATTTATTTCCTTGTTCTTCCATGGGAGTTGTTTGAAGTCCAGAGCCTGCTTGGGGAACTTTTCCATTTATATTGCCAGTTCTAGGGGCTTTGTGAGTGGTTTTGGTCCTTTTGACCTGAGTCCATCCTTCCTCCTTGCCTTTCTCCGCTTCACTATTCTTTGGATAGCCTCTAGAAAAATGGCCATAGACATGGCATTTCTTGCACTTGAACAGAAGCTACTCATAGTCCAGCTTTTGAACATGCGTCCAACTTCCAACCCTAATCTTTATTACTTCAGGCAGATCGACCTCAATGTTAACTTCAACACAGATTCTTGCACAGTTGTATTAGTCTTTACTATTTGTTCAATCAATTAATTTTCCCAAGGTGTTTCCAATGTGCTTAAGAGACTCCTAGTTCCAACAATGCACTGGCATGTTGGGCAGCCTAACCCACACAGGGATGGTTGTGGGGACGTCAACTGCTGGATCAAAATTAGGCATCCACTTATTGAGATACAGCCCCTTAGGGCCCATGAAATAAGGACCGTTATGGAATATCAGATCCTTATCTTCCTTTTCAGAGAATTCAAACAGGAAGAATCCCTTCCCTAGAAAATACGAAGTGAATCTGCTTTTAATCAGCAGCACCCAGTTCCTTGTGACCCAGCTCTCCGTGGTTTTGGGGGAGGGCCAGAGTCCAGTGAATTGTCCAACCAAAGCACTCTCAGCCAAAGAAAGGGCGACCTGAATCGGACCCTCGGAAGGGATAGAAATCTCAGGGATGTCATCCAAATGTTTCACAAACTTCGCAGCCTCAATCGCTTTCTTCTTTGGTAGAGAATCCAGAAGTTTGATAAAAGCCTCAACATCAGAAAGGGGAGGTGATGGTGACTCCATTGATGTAGCGACGCCTTAGCTCGATCAAATCGAGCACGCACAAAACCCAACGAACATACTCCTTCAAGCCTGCACAGAAAAGATGCCCCTGTAAAGCCAAATGAAAAGCAAAGGGCCGAAGCGCCGTGTAGGATCAAGGTGCCTCGTAGGAGAGAGGCAAAGCCCTCCGAAGCGGCCACAGGGCTGAGCCAATGGCCTCAATCGCAGAGGATTAGTTGCAAAGTGGTGTGTTAGTGCGAAAAAAATGTCAAAAAGAAGTTATGTATTCCAAAGGTTTGTTATCAACATTGTATCAAATATTTTCTCAAGCTAGCATAACAATAGTAGACATTAATTTTATTATTGTGGAATTCCTACACAATGATCCCATGCATATTAAGGTGGTCCATAATTGAATGATAGATCCTAAATAGAGTCTAGCCTTTAGCACATTTTTCATGATTTTCTAGTCATTCATTTATCTTCTTCTTCAAAATAACTCAATACAACATGAATGGAAGGGTGTTAATTAAATTCGTTCTACAATTAAAGGGAAATTTTGTATTCCTGCTTTCAAAACATGTATAATGAGGCTTTCAGTCGAAGGCTTAGGGAATCCCTCCTAAATTGATAAATTAAAGAATTTGCGAATATGAGGGGTGAAAATAGGGTCTCTTATTTTTAAGATTTCTACTCAACAACCTTTGATGTCCTTAACTTTGTTTTTTCCAGGAAAGTTAACCTAAAACTTTAAGCCTTCTATAGAAAAATATTCTTCCCTTATAGAAAGGATTTGAATGTTGTCCACAATATTAGGAGATTCATAAAGTGTTTGAAAATTCACTTGTAGAATTTTTGAGGATCTAGATTAAAGATGTGCAAAAGCTTCTCTTGCTTTCTATTTATATAGTACCATTTTTTCATTTTAATTAAGTATTTTCACCTATTTGTCTTGTTATACTTTAAGGACACGTTAAAAGCATCCCTAATAAGTTTTTTAGCAATATTACACTCTTTTATCATACCAAAGGGTGGTAGTTCTATTTTTCTTTTTACATGAGATATTGTTAGAGAACTTGTTAATGGAAGTAGACAAGGTTATCATAAAATTATGATACAACTATTCAATATTGAACCTATTTGATAGGATATTAAATTCATTATTTAAATTGTTTAAAAATTATTTCATATTTTTTTGTCAAACATCAAGCACTTTTGGTTATCATAATTATACTCTATGGGGATTTTGTGCATGGAAAATTTTAAAGTTAGAGTTGAAAAAATATGATCAATCTCAAGCTCATGGTCATTTAAGATGTCAAAATTTATTGTGTGGGTGTAAATAGAGATATCAAATAATCTATCACATTACTAACAATCCCATGACTACAAGTCATCTAGGTGGATTTCATCTAATTCATTAAACCATTATAAATTATGAGATCTTATTTTTTTAACTCGAGCATCTCAATATTGAATAAATTTCCTTCCAAGTCTTTAGAGTTTCCTTTATATATGCCAACGAAAACAAGGTCCTCATTTGGTCATAGACGATTAGGGTCATAATGGTTGCTTAAAATAATAGCTTCATTACTGTTGTTCCCACATTAAAGTCACCTATAAGATACTACCTTTATTTCATGAACTATAAATATCTTGTTCTCAACCATTCTAAGGATAACTTTTATCTACATAGTCTTTTATTATTATAAAAAATAGAATTAATAAGCACAAAATAAAGTATTGTTATATAAACCTTTTTTACATTAATATCTAAAATCTCCATCCACTTTTACTAATTAAAATGGGTACTCTTGTGAATTTTAATGTGAGGAAACATAGCCTTTTTATGCAACAAGCTAGATCTCCAATTCCTCTACAATAGAATCTCTTCAACCAACTGCAAGACAAATTCTTGTATGTTAGGCACCTTAGATTCTCCATGCTCCCAAGTTTTAAAAACCAATATAATATTAATTTCATTGAAGATCCAACTAAAAAAATCATATTTTTTTATTATTTGATCTCTATCCCTAATAACAACTTTTTTTTCATAATTCTTCCCACGTTTCTATTCCTAATTATTGCATGTTTTCTTTCCTAAACTCTATTACCCTATGAAATTCCTTCCTTAATTTAACATGGTCTTATGAAATTAAACCTTCATTTTAGAGTTAAAGTTTTACCAAATATGTAATATTTTTGGTCACTCGAACTTGCCTTAACATAAATTACGTATCTTTATGTTTAACTTTTGAGACAAATTATTTCAAATTGTATTTTATTTTGTAATATTCAATGTGACTCTTTTGTTACACTCAAACTTATTTATTTCCTCTTTAATAAATTTGATATGCAATTTACTTTTCAAACTATTTGGAACCAAATTATCATTTACCTTTACTTATAACCTTTAATCAAGTTCCTCATATTCAGATTTTGTTAGTTATTAACTTCTTCTTCTTCTAAAATTGCTCTTAGTACTTTTAACTTTTTCAATTTTTATAATCCAATCTCCATTTTCTACAATTTATTCTTCAATGCTATTATTTTAAAAAATATATACAAACAAAATAAATTATAATATCAACTTATTAGGTTAATTCTATATTCCTTCTAATCATGCTTATCATCTTGTTATTTTATCCAATTGCTTAAAAAATAATTACTTAACTCAATAATATCGGTGGAATATTTAGACGAGCACTTCTCGGTTTGTAAATGTCACTATCCTCGTGAAAACGAAATTGAATTTTTTTAATCTCTCGTAATATATATAAAAATATTATTGAGTTAAAAGGCTTATTGAGTTGGGAAGTTTATTTTATAGTTCAGTTTAAGAAAATGTGTAAATCTCTGTATTTAAAAAAAAAAAAAAAAATTATGTTTAAAACAAAAATAATGTTCATTATAGTAAAAAAATAATAATA
Organism: Pinus taeda; assembly: GCA_000404065.3. Taxonomy (NCBI): domain Eukaryota; kingdom Viridiplantae; phylum Streptophyta; class Pinopsida; order Pinales; family Pinaceae; genus Pinus; species Pinus taeda. The sequence continues at coordinate 53,375 of APFE031440968.1, forward strand.
AAACTAAAAAACAATATATAGTAAGATGTTTAAATCATCTACTTTCAAAAATATTTCAACAAGAGATTTAAATAAACTATTTAAAGATGTATGTTAATAATTAATGTCGATGTCAACTTCATATACATTTATATAGAAAAATATTTGTTAAAATTAAACATTTTAATTTATATATAAAAAAAATATTCATGTGGGTTATCAATAAAATGTTTATGTAAATTTAAGTTTATATTATATATTATATATCATTTGAAAAACAATGTATATATCATGAAAAAAAAAGTTTTATGGTTAAACTTTTTATTTGGTCCTAAATACTTTATTTAGCATTTAAAAATATAATTTAAACAATTAAAAATAACATTGTATTTTACACTCGAAAGAAGTTTACATTTGAGAAATTTGACCCCTCTAAGCTCATGTTAAATCTGTACTTAAATAGATCTATGCTAGTGAATTAATTATCCATTAACTAATCCATTTTATTTATTAAAGTCAACTTCAATCAAGAGAATAAATTATGAATTGTTTAAGATTTAGTTGTTATTGTTAACTTTCATTTGTCATAGATTGATTTTAATATTATAAAATTTTCACTCTAAAATAAGATACTACTCTTATATTTTATGATTATTTATGCGAATAATAAAAAAAAATAACAAATAGAATACTACAGTTTTATATTTTGTGACTCCCTAAATCTTCTTTTATATGCTGATGATATTGTATTGATTTCTAAATCGGTCATGGATTGCATATGCACTTATATGTCGTTGATCATTTTTGTAGAGCAGTGAGGATGCAAGTCAATACTAGCAAGACCAAAAGAATGGTTTTCTCTAATAAAAGGAACATACTTTCTTCTTTGAAGAGAACATTCTTGAAAAAGTAAATGAGTACAGGTATCTTGGGAGTGATTTATCCAACAAACTCAAATGGGAGGACTGCAGAAATAAGAGAATTTTAGGAGGGTGGAAAGCATTATATTCTTTTCAAAACAGGTGTAGAGAGGTAGAGTTATGGGATTGGAGAACAATCAAAGTGCTTTATGGACTCCTAGTTTGTCCATTGATGCTATATGGGTGTGAATTGTGGGCTAGCAACACCCCGTCTCAAAATGGAAACAAATTGAGAAAATCCAAAAACACATTATCATGAGCGAGTTCAAAATAAAAAGTTAAGTACCTTATGAGATAATGTTGAGTGAAACAAGAGCAACTCCCATCGATGCAATTTCTATGGTGCTGCTCATAAAATATCTAAAAAGAATTGAGAAAATGAGAGTAGGTAGATGGCCTAATGTTATCTTCAATGAAGGCACGAGTGAAAGGAAAAAAACATGGATGACAAAACTATGGAAGCAAAAATGGAGTATCTACCTCAATGAATGTCCCACAAATAGCAAGGAGCTAAAGAATTTTGTTATGGAAAAGTTTCGTAAAAGGGTATGCGGAAAGGAGTTGGGTAGAAAGAAGTAGTACTACATTGAGGAATTCAACCCTACCTGTGATCTACAACAAAAAGAGTTCATTGGAGCTAGCATTCCGTGGAGGGCAAAGGTTTTTATTGCTCAATTAAGGATCAACTACTATAAACTTTGATATGAAACAGGACGATGGAAAAGGCCTAAAGAAGCTTGGGAAGAACGGGTGTGTACATTTTGCAAGTCTGGGGCAGTGGAATTAGAAAAATAGTCATTTTGGAATGTGATGCATTCAAAGACATCAAAGAAAGTTATGAGAACATGTTAGCATCAATTTCTTGGCATTGTCTTTTTAGCGAGGGGATTGTTGGAAGGTTGGGCGAGCTCATCATCAATTTGAATGGGAAAAGAATTGAATTGCAAAAAGCTAAAAACAAGGAACTAATGGTCTCATAAGCTATTTTTAGTCTCGTAGACCTTAAAATATTATTTCATTTCATTTCATGTATGAATGAAAAAATTAAATAACAAAAAAAGATAAAAATTATAATAAACAAATCGATAATTACGAGCTCAATTATTTTGATAAATGTAGTTGATATAACACATCATTTTCTTATTGTAACTATATTGGACTGTAATAATTTATTTTCTTATTGTAACTATATTGGACTGTAATAATTTATTTTTTATTAAAAATAATTTAAAATTAAATTATTATTAATTTTTAATTAATTAAATTTTAAAATTAGAATAAAATACTAATTGAAAAAATTGAAATTTGATATAACAACAAATGTCCATTAATAAAATGTTATGTATCACTCAATGGTTGGAAAATGAAAATGATAACACAGCGGGCAATTCCTCGATGGATTCCACTATAAGCTTGATTATTGTGTGGTTAATGCTGGATGTTTACGATCAACTTGGCATGAAACTATATAATGGCACAATGTATATATGTATTTAATGTATGCATATTTTGTGATTGAATTTAATTGTTAGATAAAAAATAAAACTGGTTTAGATTTTTATATATATATATGTTTATATTGATTTATTGTTGATGACAAACAATAAAGAAAACTTAAGTTTATGTCTATATCAATAATAGATAAGATATTTAAATTCAAAATGGTTTCAAAAGAGTTTAAATTTTTTATAAAAAAGGGGTTAATTTTATAAATTAATTATTATGAAACGCAAAAGAAATATAAATGGTTTAATATTACAACTAAAAAATATAAAAATATGTTAGAAAACATTACTACAATATAAAATCCTAGAAAATATTTAAATTAATAAACATTGAGTATATATATATAATATAATATATATATATATATATAATATAATATATTATATATATATCGGCTAGTAACTCAGTGCACAATTGAATTTAATTGCACGGAACTCGATGCACAAATGAATTTTATTGCACATAAAATAGTGGTATATCAAAACCTGAATGATATTCAGAATTTGAGCTCTGCAAAGATGCGGTTTGAACCCAAAAAAAAATAATTCAAAAAAAAAAAATTGTATGGAATTTGTAACATATTAAAAGTTTTTGGAAAATTTAAAAAGTTAATATTAGCAAGTGGATTAATTTTCCATGATTTGTTTATAAAAAAAATTAGTCAATTTCTATTTTTATAAAAATGATTCTAAATTTTATAATATAAAATTATGTACATTAAAAATCACCAACAATATATAGAACACTATATATAATAAATAAAATAAATGAGTATGAATAAGAAAGTATTTGATGCTTATTAAAAAGTTTTATTTACTAAGTGAGATATTACATAAAGTACTTCTATATTTACATATTTAAAAATAATTTTTAATTAGGATATAATATATATATATATATATATATATATCATTGTGTGGAGAGTTTTGTATAGAGAAATTTCATTAGCCTTAAAAGCAAGGACTATGCTACATTGTAGTTATTACCCTTATATCTAAATAATTCTAACAATAAATAAATTCAATATATACAATAAAATATCTCCATACCATAGGGAGCTTCACTCAATGAATCTATGACATGGCATCTGCATTCATGACATACTAAATAATACCTTTAATTTGACTACATATTGGAAAATACCTCTAAAAATCACTTTATTTATCCCCCTACCAATATAAACCCAATACACCTCTCCAATTTAAAAAACCCCTACTTTCACGAGATATTGTAGGTATCCATCTTTCATTAACATTTTTTATACCTCTTTATTTTTTTTTATTAACTTTGAGCTCCATTTTTATACAGAACATATAAAAACCCTTTACCCCTATTATATGCTCAATATATTATGTCATTTTTTCCTCAATATATATTCCCCAATATGAATGCATGTGGTATGGTATTTCTCCCCCGGTGAAACCCATGTTCTCCGCACAGTGAAAACTCTTCACACAAAACCATATCATTAGATTAAGAAAAAGATATTAAGAACCAAATACAAGAAAACACAACTACCACATCACTATATTGAATTCTTTTTTCACACGCTTAGAATCTTTAGAGAAATCAAAGCCTGGAAGAAAACTTTAGGTTTGCTCTTTGATAAAAGAAAACTTTAGGTTTGCTTCACACCTCAATTCATCTGCTTTGTTGTCATGCAGAGTTCATTATGCAAATGCAGAAATTCCAATGACGTGAATACATTCCTACGTACCATATCGACATTCCAAATCAATTGAATTCATGCTATGTGTATTGCCAATCATTTGACTACATTGATAATATATTTTCGTTTCTCACACTCACATCATCTTACTTTATAATCACACATAAATCATTGCAAGGCACTCCTCTGATTCACATTGTTTTATCAAATTATGAAAGAATATTAAATTATTAAAATATCATTATTATGAAAATATATCAAACCAAATGAGTAACAAATGAAAATAATGGTATGTGAACATGAGATAAGTTGTGTGGAGGAGTTGTGCGCAGTTCGCGGTACGAAGAAGTTGTGCAAAGGGGAGAAGTTGTATGAAAGAGATAAGTTGTGCAGAGGGGATAAGTTGTTCAGAGCTTAACTCAGCAAGTTCGGAGGTGCAAAGCTTCACATAACTAAAAAATATCCACAACTTCAAACTCGCAGATCATTGCGAGGACATGTGAAACTAATAATTATATTTATTCATCCTTTCTTTATCACTTGCCAACCAATGGATCAACTAAATCAAAGAAGGTTAAAGCTTAAGCTCATCCAAAAGTTTCTTTAAATATGTGAAGCGTGAGCACTAAGCTGGTAGCCAAATTAGATCTGAAAATAATTGATGAACAAAAAATGAGAGAAAACTCGCTATGCTTTAGAATCCAACTTTTGAATTGGACTCATTACAGACTTCTTCCCTAGAATTTGAATGGATGTGTTTTATGCTTATAATTTTTCATCTCCTTTTGTTGAACATAGTGTTTGTTGTAATAGCCAGAGCTCACGCTTCTAGAGGATCCATCTGTAGATTTTCTCATCTTTAGATTCTTTATTAGATTTCATTTCTTAAATGCATTGAAAGAATCTTTAATAAAACCACCATTTTCAACAGCTTTTGTGGGCTACAAGCAAATCCATTGAAACTATATAAAACAAATAAAACAATTTTATAATGATCATTTGTTTAAAGAAATTGCAATTCAACGAGAGAGTAGCTCTATTAATATCCTCCTCAATTATTAGCATCGATGAAATCTTTATTGGGAAGTTCATTGGTAATTGTTTCTATTAATCTACATCTACAAAAAAAATCGAGGGGATCATGCATAGAAATAGAGGAAATATGCCATCTGATTTGTTGTTTGCCTCTCTAGTTTCATATCATGAGGTGCCTAGAGAATATTTGCAACAGTGGCTCCTGCAACAATGGCCTAAAGGAAAACATGAAATATGGACTTATAACAATTCATCATTTTCTTATTGAAGTAGTTGGTAGGTTTAAGGTAATGGGTAATTTCTTATTAATTTAAATGGAGCCTCTAATGGGCATGGAAACTTATTCAAACTTATGGCTAGTCTTTTAAGGAGCTCATGAAGTTATGTTATTAATGGGGAAATTATAGTTGCTAAAGGGTATTGAATTTGGATGTTTGTTTCATTGAATTTTTGAATTGTTGCTTGTTTTTTTGTTAGATTGAAAATTTAAATTATTGTTTGTTAGGTCTCTTTGTTTCTAAATCGATTTGTCTCACTAAAGAGTTTGTCTCATAGAAAAGGTGCAAATAAAATGAAAAGGAAGCATGTGAGACCATACAGTCCCAATATTGATCATGGTTGTAGCACCCACTATGATTACTACAAGTTCACCCACCTGCAATGTCAAAATGAAATTATTTTGATGAGTGCATGTGGCTATTGTAAGCATGAACATGAGATTGAAAGTGATAATGAATTCCAAAGAAAAAAGGCTTGATCATAGTGTTATGAGGATAATTCTCTTCTATGGACAAAAGGGAACTCCCTAGATCTAGGGGCCTAATCTAGAAACAATAGGCACAAAAATATTTATGTTTTCCTTAGAGAAATTAGAATACAGAAAAAATACCTACTTGGAATCTTTTGTAAGCCCTCCTCTTCTCCTTGCTTGTAAGCTCCAACTCTAGCTCCAAGCACTATAAATAGAACCTACAAAATGACTAAAACAAGAAAGAGAACTACAATATCCACAAATAATAAACTAATGTCTCTAATCAATGAGTCAAAAGGAATTGAAATACATAAGCATTAACATGACACAAGTATGTGAAAACAGATATTTTTTTTTGTATTAATAAATGAAGGAGAAAGTTACAAGCATTTATAGATGTTTGACTTTATATATGTCTCCCCATTTGTTTTTTCCTTCTTTGCCACAAAGAAAACCTTCAACCTCCACCCTAATGCATCAAAGGATGATGATCCCTTTAGCTCAAAGCAGTAGCATGAGGGCACTAGTAATATCCAAAAGGAAACCTAGATTTTATGGGAGGTAGTAGATTTATAGGTTAAAAGTGGTAGTTTAGGATTTACCAATTTAGGCTTGAGATCCACATATGAAGGAGGATAAGATCAAAGGATAAGAGATAAGACCTCTAGAGTAGGAATTCGAGATCTCTATCCATGGTAAATGGTTAAAACAATCTTAGAAGCTTCTAGAAGGAGAATATATTTTTTATTTTTCCCAAAATTCTAGAACCATCGCACATGCAAAGGAGAGCAACCTGCATTGATCAGTGCATGCACGCTCAATTATGAACCATGTGACCATCTCAGGTGGACTAAAGGGAAGATTTTGTTGGGGCCAAAGACATGGTTTTTGAGCTGATTGACCCATAAACCCATATTTTTTGGAGAAATGATGGTTAAGGATTTGCAAAGAGATAATGAAAAAGTTTTAAGGATGTTGATTGATCCAATTTCCAAGCCATTTGATTGGATGCAACAAAATGACCTATAATAGATTTCCCCCTAATGCACAAAGTTAAAATCAGTGGCTGAGGACTAAAAAGATTTACCTTGTGACAAGTCTGGATCAAGAACAAATTGATCAAGATCATCATCTATTACAATACATATTATCATCATGACATAATTATTGAATGAAGCATACCCATTCTCAACATATAAACCAATATTACATATAAAATGATCAATAATTATCATCGACTGATAATAGAGAGAGGACCCATGCTTGGATGATTATAGCCACCATACTTTGTAATCTTGTCTGAATCCTGAAATCACAGCCTGGATGGATGGAACTATATCTGGGGTCTTTTAACTCATCACTCAACAGTATGAATCTAACTATATGAATAAATGAGTTGGAGTTGAACATGGTAGACACCATCTAATTACTAGCCAATGATGTAAGTTGTTAATAGACATGAGAGAAACCATCAATAATTATAATGACTCTTAAGGTACTATAGTACAATCTATGTGGTGTGAATGAATGAGCTGAAGTTGAACACCACACAGAATCTTCAGTTTGAAGGTCAATGATGGGGACTTGTAGTTGAGAGAGCAAACTTGCCATTGATATATGCAAAATCCAAGGTACTAAATTGAGTTTCTAAGATAAATTATTGGATAATGAGCTGATGTCGATAAGAAGTGACCCGTCACAAGAGGGCCCTGATATATCCCTCATCAACGGCATGAATTGTTTGTCAATATTTGACACATAATGATTTTGATGAAGAGATTGTTCAAGAATTGAATACATGAAATATTGCTTAAGGAATTGGGGCAAATGATAATTGAGGGTCAACTTTCTCTTGAACATATCAATAACACTAAATGGAGTTGGTAGCATTAACCAAAAAAAAATTATGAAGGATTTTTATATGGTATAATTAACCAAAGAGACAAGAATGTTTCCCAACCTAACAGTCACAAAGTTGAAGTGAGAGAGTGTCATGTTCAAGAGAGACTACCATTAATATGTAAAAAACCCTGTTTTCCCAATTTCCCAAACATTTCTAGTCAGTACCTCTTTATTTTTTACAACCTTGAGGAGGATAACCCATGCTTGATCTATAAGTCCATCCTTCATATGAATCCTTTGTGTATTTTTAATGAACCCTAAAAAGGAGTGGTTCAATCTCGTCATGTTCAATGAGTCCAAATTTGTTTGATGATTTTATGGGTCCAGCAAAGGTGTAACTCAACTTCTTTTTCATGTTTAGAAAGTTTGAAAAAGAGGCAGATTTTTTTTTCTTTTTTCCAAAGGTTCCTTTTCATATATTTAGTCTCCTGAGTCCGAAAATGCATAAAACAATACTTAGGAGAAAAATTTAGTCATGTTCAACTAAATTATTCCTTTTTCATAAATAGCCCATCCCAGTTCAGAAAAGGGGTAAACTTATACTGGGCATACTCCTTTTCATTTACTTTAATGAGTTCGAAAGGACAATTGCTCATAAATATTTTATGTTTTGGGAGTCTAAAAAGCACTGAAAGAGGACTCCTCCTAAAGGAACAAGTGGTATAAAGGGTACTAATTGGTTTTCGTCATGATGAAACTACTCAAAAGATATAGAGGTCAAGAGGTTGTCTAATAATACCAATCATTATAGAGATTCATCAAGAAAGTGTAAAACACCAAGTGAAAGTGAATAATTGGCCAAGCAGATAGTGTGAATGGAATCTAGAAAAAATAAGATGATAGAAAAGGCAATCATGAGGGATAGCATGAGAATGGTTTCATTTTTACACAAGCCTGAAACATGGGAAATTATATTTGAAATTGGCTTCCATTTTACACAAGGATTCATCTTATGTACAAAGTCATGGGATTCACATTCAAAGAGAGTGGGATTGATTAGATTCAGATCAATCACTTCATCAACTAGTGGAGGATTGGGAGAAATCTCTCGGTAACCAGCCAGAAATCATGGTTGAGAAGTTGTAAGGTTCTCCAACACTTTTGAGGCTTCATCCATATAAGGAAAAAGGTGAATAAGATGATTCCCTTCACATAACCTATAGGGAAACTTAACTTTACCCTTTTTCCCTTGGACCTTACTATCACTAGTTGATGGTTTATCGCTAGCATGATATCCAGAGGATGATGACAAGGGTTGATGTGAGCCTGTGGACCAGACTTCTAATACATGTGCAATACTAGGGTGATCTCTAAGAAGTTAGTGACCCTTACAAAGCATGCAAGGGAATTTAAATTTATAGGTATTGTTGGAAGGATTCTCCACATTAGTTGCATTCATAGTAATGTTTTGCTTGGTTTCCCACCTACTTGTTTTTCTTATCCTTCTTCATCCTTTTCTTCTTCTTGTTAGATTCCTGGTCACTTGAATCAATACTTTCACTAGGCAAGGAGGAAGAAAAGGATGATGTTGTTCAGATGGAAGACTGATTGGTTGAGAAGCATTTTGGACATTTGGAACCAAGGAGGTCGAAAAAAATCAAAATGGTAAACCAATGGTAAATTCGGGAAGGTAAAATGTTGTGATATAAGGAGCATAAATATTTCCAAAATAAGGAAAAGGAACGAGATTCCCGTCAAAGGGGTTTCCTTACTATTGGACTTAGGAACTTTTTCCATTAGTCTCAACCTAAGATATATTAAGGATTTGTTCTATAGTGAGGATGTTGTTTCGCGATCAATTAATTAATTTTAGAAATTAAAGACACAAATAAAACAAAAAAGGAGTAACTAGGAAAAAGGGTTTACAAGTCTCTTTGAACTACAAAATATTGTTTCCAATATGTACAGGCAATCTCCCCAAATGTTGTGTTCAGTGTAACACAAATAACAAGGTGGTCGACTTGGTTACCTATGGTAGGATATCAACCTATAGGGGACTTCCAAACTTTACTAGGAGGTACGTGGAAACACAATCTGTGGTAGTGTTTTCTAATGTGTCTTGTATGATAGGAAGTATTTTGATATACTTTTCATATGTGGATCATCATCTAATATACCTTAGGGTACGTGGAGAATGATCCTATATGCTTACATACATGGAATATCGACTACCCCCATAATGTAACGTAGACAAGTAACAACAACTCCTACATTTAAAGACACTGAAACACGTCTCTAGCCTAAACCTATATGTGTGTCATTTAATGTTCCAAATTCTCCTTAGACTGTTTGAGAAAATTTTAGAAGTTGATCTTCAATTATGTTTTAGGTTCAAGGCTCACATATGAGTTTACCTGAATTCTGTATGAGTTCACCTAAATTCTGTATGACACAACTAGTATGATAACAATAACTCTTTTATTTTTTTACGAAGGTATATATATGAGAGGGAAGAGACAAATAATAATGAAATAATAAATGATGCAACAAAAAAATATTTCTAAATAGATATTTCAATGCAACTGCTCCAATTCAAATTCAAAACCCTATATGTAATGCAAATAATGAAATTTTTTCTTTTCTTTACTTTTAATTTTGAAATGTGATGAAAACTAATATTCAAATAGATCATTGATGAAATAAATCACACTGAATGAGACTGTAATATAATAATTTCTTCAAGTAATAAAAAATCAATCCAAATGCTTACAAAAACCTAATTGATAAGAAGAAATAAAAATCAAAGAAACTCTCATCAGAGTCTAAAAAAATCAAATGTAAACACTATGATGGCTTTACAAAGACACAAACAAGTTCAAAGACTCAAGAAAACCTTCTACATCAAAGAAGAATAGAGATAAAGGAAAAAAATGCAAATTTTTGCATTCTACAGGACCGTCGCATGTGCAGAGTGGGCACTAGTGTGAACCATCTCTCTTCCAGAGAGGGGAGATTGTAGTTTGTCACTCTATCTCATAATAGAGAGTGCGATGTGGCTAATTTGGTCAAAACACGACACAAAAAAACATAACAAGCTCAAAATTATGTTTTCTTAAAGTGAATTATTGCCTAAATAAGTCAATTAAGGTCGCTTTGAAAGTTTAAATATGCTTAGGACAAGGAAACCAATAAGAGAAATCTCAATCCCCAGTATGGTCACCAACTTGTTATGAGGAAAATTCTCTTCTCTGAATAAAAGGGAACTCTCTAGATCTAGTGCCCTAATCTAGAAAAAAAAAGTGCAAAAAGATCTATGTTTTCATTAGAGAAGTTAGAATACGGAAGAAAGACCTAATTGGAATCCACAGTAAGCCCTCCTCTTCTCCTTGCATGTAAGATCCAACTCTAGTTCCAAGCATTATAATGGAACCTGCAAAATGACTAAAACAAGAAAGATAACTACAATATCCACATGGAATAAACTAATGTCTCTAATCAATGAGTTAACAGGCATTGAAATATATAAGCATCAACATGACACAAGTATGGGAAAACAAAGTTCCTTTTGTATTAATAAACAAAGGAGAGAGTTACAACCATTTATACATGTTTGACTTTGTAGATGTCTCCCCAGTTGTTTTGTCTTACCTTTCCATTAATAAAAACCTTCAACCCCCACCCTAATGGATCAAAGGATGATGATTCCTTAAGATCAAAGCAGAAGCATGATGGCATTAGTAATCTCTAGAAGCAACCTAGACTCTATGGGAGATAGTAGATTTATAGGGTAAAATTGGTTGTTTAGATTGACCAATATAGGCTTGAGATCCACATATGAAGGAGGATAAGATCAAAGGATAACATATAGGACCTATAGAGTAGGAAATATGAGATGTCTATCTATGGTAAATAGTTAACACCACCTTATAAGATTCTAGAAGGAGAATATTTGAAAACATATTTTATTTTTCCCGAAATTCTAGAACCATTGCACCGGCAAAGGGAGAGCAACCTATGCTAGTCAGTGTTGGTGCTCAATTATGAAACATGTGACCATTGCAGGTGGAATGAAGGGCATAGTCCACTGGGGAAAAAACATGCTTTTGAGGTGATTGACCCAAAAACTCAGACTTTTTGGAGAAATTATGCCTAGGGATTTGCAAAGGGATAATGATAAGGTGTCAAGGATGTTGATTGATAAGGATTCATACAAAGGATGAACTTATAGATCAAGCATATGTCATCCTCCTCAAGCTTGTAAAAAATAAAGAGGTACTAGCCAGAAATGGTTTGGAAATTGGGAAAATAGGGCTCTTTACCTATTAATGGTAGTGAGTAGCTCTTGAACATGACACTCTTTCATTTAATCTATGTGACTATTGGGTTAGGAAATCTACTTGTCTCTTTGGTAAATCATACCATATCAAAAGCCTTCGTAATCAATTTTGGGTAAATTCTTCCAAATCCATTCAGTGTCAACGATATGCTCAAGAGAATGTCCACCATTAGTTAACATCTACTATAATACCTTAAGTGTTATTTCATGTCTACCCTTCTTGAACCAATTCTTCATCATCATCATTATGTATCAAATATTGATACCCATTTCATGTCATTGATGAGGGATACATAAAGGCTCCCCTGGAACAGGTCACTTTCTGTCAACATCATCTCATTATCTAGGAAGTTGACTTAGAAACTCCCTTCGGTACCTTAGAGCTTGCATATATAAATGGCAAGTGTCCTTGCTCTCGGTGACATGTCCTCATCATTGGCCTTCGATCGGAAGATTCTTTGTGTTGTTCAACTTCAATATCCACATAACATAAACTAATGTCTCTAATCAATGAGTCAAAAGGAATTGAAATACATAAGAATTAACATGCCATAAGTATATGAAAACATAGTGCCTTTTGTATGAATAAATGAAGGAGATAATTACAACCATTTATAGATGTTTGAATTTGTAGATGTCTCCCCAATTGTTTTGTCCTTCCTTGCCACAAATAAAACCTTCAACCTCCACCTTAATGCATCAAAGTAAGATGATTCCTTAAGATCAAATAAGTAGCATGAAGGCTCTAGTAATCTCCAAAATCCAACCCAGACTCTATGGGAGGCAATAAATTTATAAGGTAAAAGTAGTAGTTTAGGATTTACCAATATAGGCGTAAGATCCACATATGAAGGATTTACCAATATAGGCTTAAGATCCACATATGAAGGAGGATAAGCTCAAAGGATAAAGGTAATACCTATAGAGTAGGAATTCAATATATCTATCCACGGTAAATGGTTAAAACCACCTTAGAATCTTTTGGAAGGAAACAAATTGAAAATATTTTTTTATTTCTCTTGAAATTCTAAAACCTTCTCACCTACAAAGGAGAGAAGCCTGTGTTGGTCAGTGTAGGTGCTAAGTTATGCAACGTGAAACCATCATAGGTGGACTGAAGGACAGAGTGCATTAAGGACAAAAACATCGCTTTTGAGTTGATTGACCTAGAAACTCGAACATTTTGGATAAATTATGCTTAGGTATTTACAAATGGATAATGACAAAGTGTTAAGGATGTTGATTGATCCAGTTTTTAGGCCATTTGATTGAATACAACAAAATGACCTGTAACATGTAGCTTTGTAAGGGAACCACAACCCCACCACTCATGAATGGATAAAATATTAACTTCAAAGTGAACAATGCACATATGGAACCAAGAACTTGAGCTCCCATGTATGTCGAAACCTGATATTAAAATTGGTTCCTATCAAAGAAAAATAAACACAATTTTTAGATACAAACACCATAAACATTTTCAAATAATAAGAATCCAAGATTTAGAAAGTTGGACCCAATGGGAAAATATTGCATAACTTGAATCTAGGGAAATTAGTGCAAAGTTGTAAATGCGATCATCTGGGATGGATTGACATGAGCACCAGATATGTGTCCACTTGACAATATGATGATCATTAAAGCTAAGATGCCTAAAGTTTCCAATCTTAGAAGACTAACAAAATCGCAGGTTTTTTGGTTGATAATGGTGGTTGCATGACATCCTCCCTAGTTTAGCAATAAAAATGTTGAGCAAAAAGAAAACTTATATTTTCACATAGGTGATGGATTGATAGGTAGTTTCCAGTACTAATGCTTTCACCTCATACACTTTACTAGATATTATCAAGAATTCTTCCCACCAAGAAATATTTGGCGAGATCCAAATATTGGAGAGGATTTCCACCCAAAGTTTGAGGAATGCTAGCCATCAAAGAATTATTAAATGCCTCCAGATTGATAATTTGGGAGCACATAGAGAGCTTCATAGGAATAACACCATGTAAGAAGCTAGAACTAAGGTCTAGTGAAGCCAAATAAGATATATTTAAAGAAAACAAATAGATGACGCCTTGGATTTGTGTCTCTGGTAAGCTAATGGAGATAACGTTTTTGAGGGCATCGTAGGCCACACCGAACCAATTACAATGATGAGAAGAAGAAGTTTAATTGGCTAAAGCATAAAAAAAATTATTCATCACCCTTCATTATCATTGCTAGGTGAGTCGAGAATCATTGCTTGAGGTAGAAGTTGAGAATTCCAAGCAACAAACTATAGCATTGTAGATGGTGGAAATGTAAATTGACTATGGAATGTAGCATTAATCCCTTTAATTCATTGTTTTTTATTAATTATTTCAAGGACTATGGACTGTACCTCCTTCTCATAATATTTTGTAGCTTCACACAACATTTTTTCACAATGTGTTGATGAACTAGTAAATGTAACATGATTTGCGGTAGTAGACTTCAAAGATTTGTTTCATGTGTTACTCGAGTTGTGCACTTAGATACCAAGATGAATTGAGTGCTAAACCATACATTGTGTAACGTAAGTTCGATAACAACTGGTTAGAAAATGTTGTGTGCAGAGTGCAAAAGCCCATGTGTGGAGTGTAGAGGTGTGCCCCTTTGTTTCTGCCTCAAGACTCCATGCATGGACTAATTCCTAATCGAGAAATCTCGCACAAGTATGAGTTATGAAACTCCCAAACACATATTGACAATTATAATTTATTAATTATTGGATCTACTCGTCACATTTCATTGAGCATAACTAGTGGAGCCCTCCTCACCTAACAGAATGCTTCACTATGCGGAGTGTGGAGGAAGTTCATTATGCAGAGTGTGGAGGGACTTCCTCATTTCACATAACAAAATTCCTTCACATTATGCATAGTTGGAGCTACCTAGAAATGAGTGTGGAAGTGTGGGTTCCATATTAATGTCATATTGTGACTAGAAAACATTATTTTGACAAATCTTAATTAATTTTTATGAGGCATAAACATTTTAAAAATCAGAGTGAGAGACCAAAAGTTCTAGGCATGATGATTATATGGATTTGAAAAGCACTCAAGAGTTCATGATGCTTCCATTTGGGGCAAGATGAAGACAATGCCCATGGGCCCCCATGGCTACCTCCACGACTTCTCTTGCATAAGCTTACCTAGTGCACATATTTAACTGGAGAGTTGAAGGTTATCCATCGCAAATGGCTATAAAGGAAGCAAGTACAATTTCTATGCCAAGAAAAATTCCTCTCGTCGCATTTCTGAGCTTAATATTTCCCTTGAATTGTCTTTACAAATTTCATAAGTTTAGAATAGACTACATTTTGTGATTGTCTGCCAATTTCACTGTTGGCCAACAACTTCTCTTTTCTTAAAGGTTGTGTTTGTAGCAATGTCATGCGCTGGGTTGTTATGTTAATTTTTTTTCTTGATTATGATATTTGCATTATGTTTAAATAAATTTTGTAAATAATGAGGTTTTTCAACTTTCTTGTTGGGTTGCATTTTTCTTCCTGTATTGTTCTTCATGCTTGTTTTACACATTATGGTGATGTATTGTGCTTGGTGGTTACATTATATGTTAGCCATTATGAGATTTTCAAGATATATCTATACTATATATATTATATATTAAATATATATATATATATATTCTGTAAATGAAGACCGACACCATGAAGCTTCAACATTTCAATGTGTAATCATGTTAATAATGCTTAGTGATAGTTAATAATCAATGTAACCATCTATTAGGGTAAGTTTACAATCTTGTGAGGAAGAGCGTGAAGATCCGCACCCCCACACACACATATCTGTGGGAGTGTATGCAACAAATATATGCAAAAATTGACCAAGTAAAATGGGATATGTATACAATCGCTTTCATGGTTTTTATTGAGTGAGGGAACTCTATTTACAATGTAGCTTGTAAACTTAGCTTTGTGGGATGAAACACATGAAGCTTCATATTTCATTTTTTTTATTTATTTATGTTTTTTTTTACCAAATTGGGTGGAAATGCCATTTAGATTGGAAAGTTCTTAAGATATGTTTTTATTGATTTTAATTTTTTTTTTTTTTCATTTCTTGTGTTATTTATATTTTCCCAAATTTTCTAGACGCAGTGTCAACTCACACATAATTAGTATATGAATTATATATATTAATAACCATTATAGTTTTTAGTGAGACGATAGTTGTTAATTATTCTCAACGCTGATTTCATTGCCTTTGTCTAACATATACAGAGAATGAGTATGCTAATATGATGTCATGTTCATATGTGATGATGAAGTAGTTGATGCTAATATGTTATGACTATGATGCATATATATCTAAGAATATGGTATGGTTTGATTTCACGATCTAACAATTTTGTTGATGCATGACAATATTATGATAGACTAGTTGATGTATTTATTATTGGTTATTCAAGTGGCTTCCCATTCAGAGGGAGAAACTCTCCATAAGATCCCAACATGTATTATCACTTGCAGAAAATGAATATAAGACACTTGATTGCTAAAGGAAGGATTATGGGAATGAATAACCATTTGATGTTGTTAAAGAAGGTTTGGAAAGTTCTAATTTGAGCAGAGAAGGTTTCTCCTAATTCAACCCCCAATGACTAGGAGAAAGGCTTAAGGGTGCTGTTATAAGCATCCAAAATATATGGAAGAAGGCTTATGGGTGCGGTTGAGCCTATAGGATACAAAAACTAAATCCTTATTCATGAAATGAAGAGCACACTAGGAGTATGAAAGTCCTATAGATATAGAGCAGACAATAAAAAGTTCTATGAGCAGGGAGGTTTGAATGCTTGACTTATTATAGAGAATGTGGATTTCTTGACTAAACTTGTGTTTGCAAGGTACTAGAATATGCATACCGTTACTTTATTCATATTGATTTTATGATTGGAACTAGTATATGATAGTATGTGGTAAGAGGTTGCAAGGGTTTGACAATATTTGACTTATTAACTTGACTTTATATAGATGAATAGTATTGAAATTTTGTCATAACTTGATAGTCCATAGATATGTTTTGGCTTATGGATTGATTGGATTGACAATGATAACAAGTTATGGTTTTGATCAAATTTTGCAATAATGATATTCCTTAATGTGGCATCATAGTATGGGCATAGTGACTCTCAATGAATAATATTGGTATTCAATATTGATTCTCTATTGGCATCATTGGCACTTGGCACATTGGTTAAAGTGTAAACAACTGTGATTCAATATGCAGTGAGTTTATGGATGGAAAAAACTTATATGACTTGTCCTTGGTGTATGCATTTATAATTATTGACAGAAATGATTCATATTATAATCATAAGGATGGATTGATAAAGTTTGGTTGGATAGTACTTGGTAAATAACAAGTTTTTGACATGACAATAGATAACGTTGTAAGATCATAGGCTTTTGTGATCCATAATTTAGTAAGCATGTCTTTTGGATTAATCACATGAGTATTATTTGGTTGATGTTTTGAACCAACTAATGTGGTTCATCCTCAAGGCAAAGGTGAAAAAATCTATAGATCCTAATGAATAAATAGAAAGGAAGCATCAGAGTCTAGAATTAGCCGTTAGAAACTAGCCATTAGGAAATTAGTTATTTAAATAATAAATTAATGTATTTTTAATTTTTAAATTCTAATTAAAAACTAGTTGTTATAAACTAGCCGTTAAGTTTAAATATAAATATTTATTTATTTTTTTAATAATATTAAAAATTATGTATACATATATAATTAATTATAATATCAAATAAGAACTTATTTATTAAATAGTATAAATTATTATATATGTACTATCATTAGATAACAATTTTTATTTAAAACATGTCCACATCAAAGGACATATATATAATACAAACTAACCCTAGTTCTATTTCATATTAATTAAATAGATTAATAAATATTAATTTATTAATTATATAAATATATATATAATATATATAATTAATATATAAAGACCAGATATAGAAATTATTTATTAATAATATAAATAATTATATAAGAATAACCTGGTAAAATTTTGGGTGTGAGCTTTGTTAATTTTTCTTAGGGATATATTGTTCTTTGCTTTAGATAATTGCATTTCATTATTTACACATTGAATTCACCCCGCAACATCATAAAATTATTCAAAAACATATGCAATTATATATAAAGGACAATATCATCATCAATGGATTAGAACATAAAGGAACAGTAGAAGAAAATCATTCACACATAGCGACACCAGGATTGGTTAGAGACTAGAGAAAAGCCCCATAAGGGGGAAAAGCCTTTCAAATTCTTCTTCTTATTAGAATTTCATGGAATTTTTCTACAAAGAGAGAGTACAATAATCCAACTGTTTATCTACAAGACTTTCCAACAAAATCAACCAAACAATATCCCAAAGATGAACCCAACAATAATGCTAATCAATTTCATGATTCATAACTCTGTGGTCAACTGTCATCATTTGTGATCAATTGTCATGGTCTGTGGTCAACTATAAAAATAAAAACCTAGTTTCCAACCACACTAAGAGAGTGTACATGAGTGTGGTTGAAACCCTTCAACGATATGGATAAGCCTATGTGCTTGCTGCTACAACCGAAAATTCTCTATGGCAACCCTACGACTACAAATAAAAACCCTAGATCACATGTGCGAGCTTCAAACCTTGCAATTTCAGACATGTATGAACCATTTTCCATGAACCACTTCAGACATTTGTGAGCCAAATAAAATAAGAGAGAAGAATAATATTCTTGTTGATGATCTCCAATTGAGGGTCACTTGAATTGTATTTATAGGCTTCCAAGGGCGTTCATATTCTCCTTAGGGCCAACTTGTCTTGTTTTTCACATGTCAATTTCCAAATTAAATTATACTTTTCCTTAACCAACTTAAATTATTCCAAGGGCTAGAAGGGGTATTCCTTGAAGAAGAAGATTGTGCAAAGCAGGGAATTTGTTCCTTAGTTGCCAAAATTAATAAGCTCTACTTGGAAACTGGTCTAAAGAATTTGACAGTGATATTGGTAGAAAATTTTATGACTTTGATATAAATTTTGATTTGGCATTTAAATCTTGATAAACAGACTTAGTTGACTTGATTACACTATATTAATTTGTTTGAGGTCGAGCATATTGGTTTTATTAGTATTATGATTGCAGAAAGAATAATATGGTTTGAAGCAAGCTTTCTGAGCCTCGCATGTCCGCATTGACAATTACCTAATGAAGCATGGTAGATGTGTTGATCTGAACCTTTCCTTCAAAATAGGTCCAAGGTATGCCGTTGATTTTGGTTTTATATGTTGATGATCTATTCTTGACAAGTAATGAACCTCTGATGATCAAAGTAAGAGGGATTTGGCCTCTAAGATAGATATGGAATACCTTGGCATGATGCACTACTTTCTCATATTAGAAGTTTGCAAAAGGAAAAGATGCCATAAAGTTATTTGGCATGATGGAATATAAATCCTTGGAAACCCCAATGGAATTGAATTTCAAGAATTTATGCAAAGATATTGTTGAAACTCACTTGGAAATTAATAGTTGATTAAGCATTGATGTTCCTTGCAAACACCCATCTATATATGTTAATTCATGATTAAGTTGTTTCATACACATTGGGTTTCCAACAAGCACATTTTGAATGATTTGCATGGGAAAATCAATCTTGGTCTGAGATATACTTCCAAATATGTATCACTATATGGATACACTAATCTTGACTGGGATGGAAAGAATTATTGACAAAAAGAGCACATTTAGGTGCTTCTTTAGCATGTGATCTTCCACAACATTTTGATGAGTGGAAATATAAGTGTGTAGCTTTAAGCACAATCGAGTTTGAGTACAATATTTCTACAATGGCTAGTTGTGAGGTAGTTTGGTTGAGGAATCTCTCTGAAGAACTATCTGAGCAGGTTTTGGATATGACAATGATACATTGTGACAACAAGAGTGGGATCCAATTGGCAAAGAATCACATATATTGTTGGGACCGAGATAACTCCTTATGTTGAGACAGTGTTGTTGTATGAGTCTATATTAGGCTTGTGGTTGCTACCTCCATGAGAGGGAGGATGAATAAGGTATCCTTTTGACATGCATTTATTATAACATAACATTTGATGTAATGTCCTACATGAACAGGAAATCATATGACTGCTACTCTTGGTAAGGTATGAGGAATTATGATTGAACTTTTGAGTGAACTATTTAAGCAAGTATCATATATGAGCATGCTAATATTTTTTTGATTTACAAAGAGTAGGATTGATCAAGGACATTAAACCAACTCTTCCCCCCTGTCTTAGCTCCTAGGGTGAGGAATTGATATGTAGGGCTCCTGGGCTTGAGGGATATCTAGACAATAGGGTATCGTCCCTATCTGTCACCCATGCAATGGAAAATGTTGCTCCCCTATCTTAGTCTTGAAAAATATAACCTAGTCTACATCATACCCATAGGCTGGGGTTGTTGGGATTGTAGCTCCCCGTTTAGCTTATGGGTTGAGAGAGTTTGGGGGTGTGTGATCCTTAGCTTTGGTAAGTTGGGTATCTCACCCAAGCTTATGATGCAAGGTTTTCTACCACTTGACTCTTGAGGGTCACTATTAGGAAGATCAACAAGAAATAGGATAGATGAGATATTTTATCTCACCTATTGCTCGACATAGGTTGGAAGATGTATGCTCCCCTATGAGATGACATGAGGTGAGTGTATCCCATAGGACCTTCTTCACTATCATTGGATTTCGGGTTGCGATCTGCTTCTTGATGTAGTTCTAGGTTGATAAAGGTTGCTTAATGATATTCTCTCTAATATTTTTAGGGTAGTATAATTGGGTGTTGAGAATGTTAGTATCCTATAGTCATAATAGTCAGAAAATAAATTTTGTCTTTCAAATTTTTTCAAAAGCATAAAAGTGTGGCTATGATCTTGTGGAAGGTCAAGCTTTAGGCATTAGGTGGGAATAAATTTTTATTATTCATTATAAATATGTCAAAGTGTTTCAAGAGTCACAAAGATGGTATTTTGTATCCCAAGGGGTCAAGTTACATTAAGAAATCATGTGAAAGATTGTGCTGCCATGCTTTTTCATCATGGGAACATATTTCTAGGTGTATTGAGTCCATTTACATGTCAAATCGTGATTAGTAATGACATCAGAAGCAATACAATGTTCAAGAGGAAAATTGTTGTGCTTTTTCAAAGTGCTACACTTTGGTCATTCAAGTTCAAATAGTGATTATCACCAACAAGTATGCTCTCAACCACCTTTTTAGGTTATTTTTATGGTTGTATTCATACAATATCTCTCATCTCTCCATTATTCCCATCGAAAGTTCTTTGAGTGGTCATGCTTGGTTGTTGCACAAAGGAGGCGAGGGAGTGATGCGCTTGCAGATAGTGCTACGCTTCTTTCAACCTGGTGGTCAAATCACTCCCACAACTGCAAACTTCAGTTTATTCTCATTCCTTGGTTTTGAATGCTTACCCGATTGCATGCATGAGCTAAGAAAACAACATTGAATCCTTCAATATACCAAATCTTACCATCGTTGTGCTTTCTCCATTTGCTGCACTTTTTATATTTGCGATGTTTTCTCTTTGAGCTGATTTTTTTGTGCTTATCCTTGCCAATTAGTTAAAATTTCATTTGAATCCTCCATGTATAAATTCTACCATGTGATTAAATAGAATTGAAGCTCCTTACCATAATTGTGTGTGCCTTAGAGGTGTTTGAAGCTTGTTTTCTCATGTGTTGCACTTCTAGCGTTGCACCTATCTTTTGAATTTTTTGCCACAAGAATCAAGTATGTACTAGTTGTCTTACGACAAAATTTGTTCTAATTGGTTTGTTGCATAGGTTTTCCTTCTTAATTATCATTAAAGGCTTGATATGGAGCCCTTTATATTATTTCCCTCACACTGGTTGAACAAATTATGTTTGCATTAAAACCCTAGAGTATCTCCTACTACAAAACAAAAAACCATGTCGACTCTAGAGGGAAGAAAACACAAGAGAGGTGTTATTGTCATATTTGAAACCCAAGATCTCACATTCATTAATGCAAACTCAACTATCAAAGTTACTTTTGAGCAGGTGGGATGTATTATATTTTGTGAAAAAAATTCAAGGGTATAATGCACAGCTTACTAAGGAGATTTCCATTAACTTAATGGGTTGGTGGCTAAGGTTGGAGCACTCACCTTTCGAATTACGAAGGTCAAAATATCAGCTACAATAGAGATTCCCTTTCAGGGAGAGAAATGGTTCAAGGGCACGCCCCTTGATATTTCCCATTATAAAGATTTTTTGAAGCCTGAATATAGAGACAAGGAGTATGGGGCCATTTTTCATAAAGAGTATTTATTTGAACATCAAAAAATATTTTGCAAGCTATTCAAAGGTATTTTACATGTGAGGGTAGGTTTGGAAGGATTTATAAATACCATTTCAAACTCTTGATGCATTTTACTAGGAAGATCCCCTTGAATTTTTCCTTCTATCTATTTAGGAGTCTTAGCAAGATGGCAGACAAGGTGCAAGGAAAACAAAGTCAAGTGGAAATTAGCCTTTTCCACTTTGCATTAACTAAGTTGTTGGTATTGGAAGAGATAAATAAAAGAAATCAATCATGGTAGTCATTTATTGATTCTTCAAACTTGGTGGATGATGTGCCAACTAGTTCCTTGAGAAAGAAAGAAACACCCTTAGGAGTGGTAAAAGACATTCAATCCCCAAACTAAAGTTCAGTGAAGAGGCCCTTGGCTACAATGTAGTCAATGAGAAAAAATAAAGGCAA
Organism: Pinus taeda; assembly: GCA_000404065.3. NCBI lineage: Eukaryota > Viridiplantae > Streptophyta > Pinopsida > Pinales > Pinaceae > Pinus > Pinus taeda. The sequence continues at coordinate 76,261 of APFE031440968.1, forward strand.
GAAGCTATAGTTTTCTCCAGAAGTGGTGGATATCCCTCAAAATCCACTCAATAGGTTTGTTGCAAAAAGGCTTCCCTTGGAGCAGACATTTGAAACCATGGAGACCATACCAGAAGATGAAGTTTTTGATTATAAAGTCAAAGAGGTTGCTTAATTGTAAGAATAGTTGAAGTAGGCCCATATGGTTATTGCACTGTTACAATAGAAAAATAGGGAATTAAAGAAAGTCATTCTAGAAAAGATAGCTAACCTACTGAATATGTGCTAGTGGTTAAAGCTACACCATTTGCTGCCAAATCCAAGGGAAAAGAAAAGGTAATGAAAGAGGATGTTAAAAAGGAAGAAGTTCTAGCAATTAGGGTTACCATATTCTAATCTAGAAAGATACAAATCAAAGAAGAGAAGACAGAGATAGATGAGGGAAAGAACACCTTCAATAAGTTGATAAGGCAACTAAAGGAGGCTCACATGGAGATTTATGAGCTCAAGAAGCAGGATGAAATGGACATGATACAAATAAGTGATATTTTGGACATCTATCAGCCAACAACAGACAAAAACTATGCAAGCAAAATATTTATATGATAAAATAATTAAGAGCCACCAAACAACAATTAAGAGAGATGCAGGAGAAAGATATAAGAAAATTGGACCTATTGGTTGAGGCATCTAAAGTTTGAATTTTGGAAGGGGTTAAATAACATAGTTTTTATTTCTGACTTTTGCCTAAAGTATGATTTTTTAAAGTGATAATGTTTTTCATAAAGTTCCTCTTGCAAACACATTTAGTGAAAATTATGAAGTCATTTTTGAAAAAGAATCTTTCATAACATTTTGTGTCTTGCTAGCATTAGGATTATGTTTTTTGGTGTGGAGATGCGTGTTTGGCATTTTTTGTGAAGGAATGCTTGAATGGGGTATATGGTATGATAATGTAGTATTAGCATCATCACCAACATGTGTAGCCTGTTTAGAGACATCATTTTTACTTAAACCATGAAAACATATGGCATTGCACTTTTGCAATTGGCGATGCATTTTTGGCTATAGATGAATTTGTCAAAGGTGGAGGCTCTGTGTGGTGAAAAAATTATTCTAAGGGGGAAAATATCCATGTTTAGGCTTGTTCACACCTGCTATATTTATTAGGTAGCTTAAGGGTTGAATGGAAACATATCAACAACGGAGTGGTGTGTTTTCTTGTTGCACTTTTTCTTTTCTGGAGAATTAGGAGGTTGCGCAGCATTGACGTTGCATTTCCAGACAAACATCCTTTTGAACGCGTTGAACTAGTAAAGAAATTTCGTAACTTGTTTTTATGGTCTTAATAATTGTAATAAATCATTTAGTGACTCACAAGATCGATTTTGGGTTGAGAAAATAATGTAAAATGCTTAGGAAATATCTAGTTAAGCAATCCCTAGTCTTTAGCAGTTAGTTCTATTTTCATTGCAGAGGTTAGAAACAGAAATCCCAATGAGGAATTCGACCACTAGAGGTAGGAACTGACTCATTTTAGCCTATTTATGATATGAATGTATTGGAAAAAATGGTTGGTCAGGTTTAGGAGAAAGGACATTATGTATTGCACTTATTTTTTATATATTTTTACAGTGAATGAAATATAGAGGTTTAATTTGCAGGGATTCTTGAGTTAGTTTTTTTTGGAGATGTGTTTCCTTTCTTTGTAAGTTATATTATATGATAATCATGCTTTGAAATGTATCTTCATTTTTAGTAAAACAAATATTTGATTTAGAATTCACTCCAAATAGTGCTTTGTTTCAGTTTGCTAGACATCTTTTTTTTCGACTAAAATGACAATTAGAATTCATCTTGGTGCTTGATGCTCTTTTTTCATTTTCCATTATTCTCCAACACTAATTCCAATATAGATCGTGCTTTCAACATAATTAAAATATTCCCTTATTATATATTTAACAAGTATGAATAAGAAAGTATTTGATGTTTATTTTCAAAAAAAAAATCTTTGCTGAGGTGAGATGATATTAGATAAAGTTCTTCTACCTTGTTATATTGTTTAGATATTTAAAAGTAATTTTTAATTAAGATGATGAGAGTATACATATATGAAATTAAAATTGTGAATTTATTTATTGCTAGAATTATTTAGCTACAAGGGTAATAGCTACAATGCAGTATAGTCCATACCTATATTGGTAATCAATTAATTAAAGGTTGTGTGCATTGCGGGAAAGACTCTGCACAAAGAAATTTCTCTATGAAAAAATCTCCGCACCACGAGGGCTTCACTTAATGAACCTTTCACATAGCATGTGCATTCATGGAATTTTAAAATAATATCCTTTATTTGACTATATATTGGAAATTACCTCTAAAAATCACCTTATTTAACCCCCTTAGACTAATATGAACCCAATACACCTTCCCAATGTAAAAAACCCCTACTTTCACTAGATATTGTAGGTATCCATTTTTTATACCCCTTTATATTTTTTCATTAACTTTGAACTCCATTTTTATACACATCATATAAAAACCCCTTACCCCCTATTATATGCTCAATGTATTATATCATTTTTTCCTCAATATATATCCCCCAATATGAACGCAAGTGGTATGGTATTTCTCCTAGAGTGAAGCCCATGTTCTCCACACAGTGAAAGCTCTTCACACAAAGCTATATCATTATATTAGGCAAAATACATTAAGAACCGAATACAAGAAAACACAACTTCCATACCACTGCATTGAATTCTTTTTGGCATGCCTAGAAACTTCAAATAAATTGAAGCGTGGAAGAAACTTTAGGTTTTCTCTTTGATAAGCTTTGCACCTCTATTCCTCTGCTTTTTTGTCACACGGAATTCATTATGAAAATATTGAAATTGCAATGGCCTAATACATTCCTACGTACCATATGGACTTTGCAAATCAACTGAATTCATGTTATGTTTATTTCCAATTATTTCACTACATTGATAATATATTTTCGTTTCTCACATTCACATCCTCTTACTATATAATCACACATAAATCATTGCAAGGCACTCTTCTATTTCACATTGTTTTATCAAATTATGAAAGAATATTAAATTATTAAAATATCATTATTATGAAAATATATTAAACCAAATGAGTAACAAATGAAAATAATGGTAAGGGAACATTGGATAAGTTGTGCAGAGCTTAACTCAGCAAGTTCGGAGGTGTGAAGCTCCACATAACTAAAAAATATCCACAACTTCAAACTCAGATTTTTGTGAGGACGTGTGAAACTAATAATTATATGCATTCATGCTTTCTCTATCACTTTCCAACCAATGAAGCAACTAAATGAAGGAAGGCTAAAGCCCAAGATCATCCAAAATTTTCTTTAAATATGTGGATGGAGGGAAGTGTGAGCACTAAGCTGGTAGCCAAATTAGATCTGAAAATATTTGATGAATGAAAAATGAGAGAGAATTGGCTATGCCTTACAATCCAACTTTTAAGTTGGAATCGTTACATACTTCTTCCATAGAATTTGAATGGATATGTGTTTTATGCTTACAATGTTTCATCTCCTTCTATTGAACATACTACTTGTTGTAATTTCTAGAGCTCATGCTTCTAGAGGATCCCCTTGTGAATTTTCTCATCTTTAGATTCTTTATCGAATTTATTTTCTTGAAGGCATCAAAAAAATCTTTAATAAAACCACATTTTCAGCAGATTTTTGCATGGCCAGAAGCAGATCCATTGAAACTATATAAAAAAAATAAAACAAATCTATAATGACCATTTGTTTAAAGAAATTTCAATTCAAGGAGCTAGTAGGGATATCATTATCCTCCTCGATTATTAGCATCAATGAAATTTTTATATGGAAGTTCATTGGGATTGTTTTCTATCAATCTACGTCTACAAAGAAATTAAGGGGATCGTGCATAAAAATTGAGGAGATATGCCATATGACTTGTTTTTTGCCTCACTAGTTTCACATCATGAGGTGTGTGGAGAATATTTGAAATAATGGATCCTGCAACACTAGTCTAAAGAAAAACATGAAATATAGACTTATAAAAATTCATCATTTTCTTATTTAAGTAGTTGGTGCATTTATGATAATGGATAATTGCTTATTAATTTAAATCCGACCTCCAATGGGCATGGAAACATAGTCAAACTCATGGTTAGTCTTTTAAGGAGCTCATGAATTTCTGTTATTGAAGGAAAATTTATTGTTGCTAAAGGGTATTGAATTTGGATGTTTGTTTCATTGAGAATTTGAATTATTGCTTGTTGTTTGTTTGATTGAAAATTTAAATTATTGTTTGTTGGGTTTCTTTGTTTCTAAATCAATTAGCCTCACTGAAGGGTTTGTATCATAGAAAAGGTGCAGATAAAGTGAACAAGAATTGTGTGAGACAATACAATCCCAATATTAAGTATGACCATAACACCTACTGTGAATCATGCATGTTCACCCACGTGAAATGTAAAAATGAAATTATTTTGATGAGTGCATGTGGATACCACTATAACCATGAACATGAGATTGAAGGTGATGATGAATTCCATAGAAAAATCCTGAGCATAGTGTTACAAGGATAATTCTCTTATGTGGATAAAAGGGAACTCCCTAGATCTAGGGGCTTGATCTAGAAATAAGAGGTGTAAAAATATTTATGTTTTCCTTAGAGAAATTAGAATACAGAAGAAAGACCTACCTAGAATATTTAGTAAGCCTTCCTCCTCTTCTTTCTTGTAAGCTCCAACTCTAGCTCCAAGCATTATAAATGGAACCTACGAAATGACTAAAACAAGAAAGAGAACTACAATATCCCCAAAGCATAAATTAATGCCTCTAATCAATGAGTCAAAAGGAATTGAAATACATACACATCAATATGACATAAGTATGGGAAAATAGAGTGTTTTTTGTATTATTAAATGAAGGAGAGAGTTACAACCATTTACAGATATTTGAATTTATAGATGTATCCCCAATTGTTTTGTCCTTCCTTGCCACAAAGCAAACCTTCAGCCTCCACCATAATGCATCAAATGATGATGATTCCTTTAGCTAAAAGAAGCAACATGAGGGAACTAGTAATATCCAAAAGACAACCAAGATTCTATGGGAGGTAGTAGATTTATAGGTTAAAAGTGGTAGTTTAGGATTTACCAATCTAGGCTTAAGATCCACATATAAAGGAGGATAAGCTCAAAGGATAAGATATAAGAACTCTAGCGTAGGAATTCAAGATCTCTATCCATGGTAAATGGTTCAAACCACCTTATAAGATTCTAGAAGGAGAATATTCAAATTTATTTTTTATTTATTCCAAAATTCTAGAACAATTGCACGTGCAAAGGAGAGAAACATGCATTGATCATTGTAGGTGCTCAATTATGAACCATGTGACCATCTTAGGTGGGCTAAAGGAAAGAGCTTGTTGGGGCCAAAAACAAGGTTTTTGAGATGATTGACCCATAAACTCAGAATTTTGGGAGAAATGATGCTTAAGGATTTGCAAGGGGAAAATGACAAAGTGTCAAGGATGTTTATTGATCCATTTTTTATACCATTTGATTCAATGCAACAAAATGACCTGTAATAGATTTCCCCCTAAAGTACAAATTTAGAAGTAGTGGCTTAGGACTGAAGTTCTTTACCTTGTGGCAAGTCTGGATGAAGAACAAATTAGTCAAGATCATCATTTGTTACAATACATATTATCATCATGACTTCATTGTCGAGCGAAGCATACCCATGCTACAAATATAAGCTAATATTACATATACAAGGATCAAGAAGTATCATCTACTGATTATAGAGGGAGGACCCATGCTTAGATGACTATCTGAATGTTCATAGCCACCATACTTTGAAATCTTGCAGGAATCTTGAAATCACAGCACGGATGGATAGAACTAGTTTTGGGGTCTTTTACCTCAATAGTACAAGCCTAACAATGTGAATAAATGAGATGAATTCAAACATGGTAGACACCATCTAATTACTTAGCAAGGATGTATGTTCTTAACGGACATGAGAGAAACAATTGTTAACGATAATGACTCTTAAGGTAGTATAGGACAATCTATGTTGTGTGAATGAATGAGCTGAAGTTGAACACCACATAGAATATTCCAGTCAAAGGCCAACAATGAGGACTTGTAGTTAAGAGTGAGGAAACTTGTCATTGATATATGCAAGCTCCAAGGTACTAAAGGGAGTTTTGAAGTCAAATTCCTGGATAATGAGTTGATGTCGATAGGAAGTGACCCATCGCAAGAGGGGCTTGATGTATCTTTCGTCAATGACACAAATTGGATATCAAGATTTGAGACATAATGATGTTGATGAAGAGATTGTTCAGGAAGAGTAGATATGAAGTAAGGCTTAAGGTATTATAGCAAATGTTAATTGAGGGTGGACTTTCTCTTGAACATATTAGCAACACTGAATGGATTTGGCAGCATTGAACCAAAACTAATTACGAAGGCTTTTTATATGGTATGATTAACCAAAGAGACAAGAATATTTCCCAACCCAATAGTCACATAGATGAAGTGAAAGAGTTTCATGTTCAAGAGAAACTCATTGCCATTAATAGGTAAAAAGCTTTGTTTTCCCAATTTCCCAACCATTTTTAGTCAATGTCTCTTTATTTTTTACAACCTTGAGGAGGATAACACATGCTTGATATATAAGTTCATCCTTCAGATGAATCCTTTTGTGTTTTTATCGAATCCTGAGAATGAGTGGTACAATATCGTCATGTTCGATGAGTACAACGTTGTTTGATGAGTTTACAAGTCTAGCAAAGGTGTAACTGGACTTCTTATTCATGTTTAGAGAGTGTAAAAAGAGGTGGAAAAGAAAATTACAAAGGTTCCTTTTCATATATTTAGTCTCGTGAGTCCGAAAAGGCAAAAAGAAATACTCAAGAGAACATTTTAGTCACGTTCCACTAAAGTATTCATTTTTTGTAAATAGTCCATCCCAGTCCGGAAAATGGTTAAACCTATATTGGGCATACTCCTTTTCATTTACTTTAATGAGTTTGAAAGGACAAGTGCTCAACAATATTTCATGTTTTGGGAGTCTAAAAAGAGTTGAAAGAGGACTCCTTGTAAAGGAACAAGAGGTATAAAGGGTAGCAACTCATTCAGATCATGATGGAACTACTCAAAACACGTAGAGGTCAAGAAGTTGTCTGATAATACCACTTCTGAAGAAAGTATAAAACACCAAGTGAAAGTGAATAATCAGCCAAGAAGATAGTGTCAATGGAATCTAGAAAAAACAGGCTAATAAAAATGGTAATCATGAGGATAGCATGAGAATGGCTTCATTTTTACACAAGCTTGAAACATGGAAAACTATGCTTGAAATTACTTTAATTTTTACACAAGCATTCATGTTATACATGAACTCATGGGATTCAGGTTCAGAGGGAGTATGATTGATTACATTCAAATCAATCACATCCTCAACTAGTGGAGGATTGGGAGAAAGCTTCAAGTAACTAGCCATAAGTCATGGCAGAGAACCTGTAAGGTTCTCCAACACTTTTGAGGCTTCATCCATATAAGGAAAAAAGGTGAATAAGATGATTCCCTTCACATCACCTATAGTGAAGCTTAAATTTACCCTTTTCCCAGTGGACCTTACTATCGCCAGTTGATGGTTATCACTAGCATGATCTCCATAGGCTGATGATGAGGATCGATGTGAGATTATGGACCACACTTCTAATACCTGTGGAATACTAGGGTAATCTATAACAAGGTGGTCACCCTTACAAAGCATGAAAGGGAATTTAAATTTACAAGGCTTGTTGGAAGGATTCTCAACATTAGTTGCATTCATAGAATTTTTTTCTTGGTTTCCCACCTACTTATTTTACTTCTTCTTCTTCATCCTTTTCATCTTCTTCTTAGCTTCCTGGTCACTTGAATCAATACTTTCACTAGGTGAGGAGGAAGAAAAGGAGGAAGAAACAATATGTGAAGAAGGAAAAGGGTCAAATTTAGGATCAACATGAGGTTGGTGGTGTTCAAGTGGAAGACTACTTGGTTGAGAAGCAGTTTGGACATTTAGAACCAAGGAGATCGAAAACAATCAAATTGGTAAACCAATGGTAAATCCAGGAAGGGAAAATGTTGTGATATTGTTGAGCCTTCATTTTATCCAAATTTTCATGATTTAACTGAATAACTTAATGCCTGTACTAAGTGTCTACAATCATTATTATTCGTTTTGCACATTATTAAGTTATTATTTGGAGGAATTTAGAGCTGACAGTTGTTGATCTATGAACTCTTCTTGTTTTGTTAATTTAATGTGAAAATATCATTAATTTTAGCCTTTTTGTGGTAGGTTCTAACATTCCTGTAGTAGCAGTTCCTATACCAGTTGTGCATGCACTAGCTCTGCCTACACCAACATGCTTGCACTAATTTGGGGCTTTCATGCATTAACACATCTCTAGGGAAATATGAAAGAGGTTTTTGTTCTTGTTTGAACACTTCCACATAAGTTAAGATACACCCAAGTCATACGGATTTATGTTTAGGCAATAATTAATGCTTCAGCCCCAAATTCGTAGCAGTTTCCGAACTTCCGACTTCTGTCTTGTTTTCCGTGCAGGTGAAGGAGAATAGAGAAATTATGGAACATGGGTTTTGGTCCTAGTATAGAAAATTGACAAAACCTCAAACCGATTTCTAAAATTCGTAATGGTATAAAAGTTACATAATGGTCTTTGAGGCAGTTTTCTAAAAATAGACTGTTTTTCTAGAATTTTAGCGTCTTAGATTTCAAACAGTGATTTTCGGGCATGATTTCTGAGGCAATGGATCTGAAACAGAAAATTATGAGAGAGATTATTGTTGAAAATATAACAAGCTAGATTTCCTCCAAACAATTTTCTAAAATTCGTAATGGTTAAGGAGATACATAGAGTTCTTTGGAGGCATTTTGTTAAAAAAAACCGATTTTTCCATAATTGTAGAAAACGACCAAATTTGGGAAATTCGTGCCAGATCTTCATTCCTTCAATGAGTAAATGGTTGTAATGATATTATATTGATGAATATTATTTGGGATTCAATCCCCATGTTATTTTCTAAAGAAACTGTCATGTAAAATCCAATATAAAAGAGAGGAGCTACGTAGGTGGGAGAGGATGGCAGTTTGTATTTTGTAAATTGTATTTCAATTGTAGAACAGGGAGTTAGATCTTGTTGTGCAGGGAAGGAGGAGATTTTCACCAGTGGGATGATCCATGGAGGGGACCATTGGAGTTAACGCTGCATTATTTAATGAATCTGTAACAAGACTTATGAAATGAATTTCCTTGGCATTAAATTCTGAATTCTGGTTTCTACTCTAAAATGAGTTTATTTGGCAATCACTTCTGAGTAGTTTTGTTTCTCCATATTGTTATGAAGATTGTGACTTAATCGTTGCAAGGGAAACGCGCTGGATGGTTGGGCCCACCGGCCAGTCGATTGCCCCAAACCTCTTAACTTTCTTTTGTTGCATTTTAGTTTGCTTGGTGTGAGTATGATCTTAGATAATTTTGCAAGTTCATTTCATAATGCTTCTTTCAGTTATTTCATTTCCAATTTCATTCCAAAAGCTTTATTTTACTGCTATGGTTATTAAAGTTTAATATCAATACTTTTGGATGTATTTTGATAAAGGCTGAACTAAAGTAAACGGTGAATGTTTTAACTACATCTCTTATTTATTCTTAGAAAGATTTACCCTGATCCCATTGCTGCATAACAAAGTTTGTTTCCAGAATGTAATAGTGAAATAATTGTTGATCAAGAATTCTGGTTAACTTAAATTAACATGTATTCATGATTGCCTTTGAATATTATATGACACGGATTCCTGTACTTTTGCAGAAAAATGTTTATTCCTGCACTTTTGCAGAAAAACATTTATTCCTGCACTTTTGCAAGCAGATGTCACGATCAACATAAGGAAAGATGGTGAATCTTGTTGACAAAAAATCTTCATTATAATTAAATTTTGCATAGATTATAAGGAAGTATTTAATAAGATCAGGCCAAATAACACGAATTATATATTGGTTCTTATTACATATTTCTCTAACAATTAAAGTATTGAATTGTCTTTAAGAGAAGTAGTGCATTATTATCTTGATTCTTCTTAAAGCATTCAATTATTTCCTTAGATTAGTTGGAATGAAGTTTTTGTGTGATTTCTAGTTTAATTTCATGTTTGAAACATAGAAATAATGTTTTATGAAGTTTCACATTCTTTATTTCTTGAATCACACTCTTTTGAACGGGGCCTATGTTCCCTTGTCCCCTTGACAACTGAGGAAGACTTACTGTAGGAGTTAACTCAACCTAGAAGAGGAGCCAGAAGTAGATTCCCAGAGTGTCTTTACTTTGCTTTGAAGAGTCCTGTTTATTTTTCTTGAATGATGCTCCTTTTGAATTTCTTGCAAGAGTTTGGTTTCTATTTAACATATCCCTGAGGTCATATTTTGGCATATATTGTGCTACGCCTCTAAGTTTACTTACCCAGATTGACAAATTAAATGTTGGTGTAAATCTTGCATTTATACCGCCTAACATTTTGGCATCGTTGCTGGGGAGGCGCTTAGGGGATTGACCTTGGTGATCTGTCGCATTTGTTTTTGTCCTTCCCCTAGTTTCTCTTGCAATTTTATGTTCTTTGAATTTATTTCTTTCTTACATTGTTTCTTTAAGGTTTCTCATTTTTTTTAATGTTGTAATAACCCTCCACCCACCCTACACACATATATATAATATTCATGTGCTAACGAATGCACCAGTTGGTTTGTTAAAAACAGGAAAATGGTATTTTGAGGAATCATCTAATGAGGAATTTTTATGTTGATACAGAGACATACAATTCATCCAACGAAGAATTAACAATTGAAAATTTTAATATTTTGATTGAACATAAAAATGATATCATTAAATATTTAATTTTGAAATTGGATGATTTGCGGGAAGAGTGGGAGTAGGATGAAAAACCATTGCTTATCTTTTGCACCAACTATAGAAAGAAACACCTTATTGGAAAGTGTCCACTTAGTAGCCTAAAAATTTGCAAAATTTGTGAATATTATCATCTAACGAAACATTGCCCAGAACTACCAAGATTACTGTAGGTACTTAGGAAATCAAGTAAGGAATCGAATCATCTACCAGGTACAACTCAAAACCCCTTATCATTTGATACTTGGAATAATGCTTATTTTCCTGGGTAGGTTTCTCAACGTGTTTATAATCCTACAATTTCATGGCAAACTTTTAATCTTCCTCCAATCGAATATCCTACTTCATGGCCATAGTGGCCCTCTCCTTGGCCCTCATCCTGAAGCCAGATATCACCATGGCCTCAAGAATCATTTGGATCCTTATCTCTAGGGAAATCGCCCATGCAAATTCAATCATATGAACACCAACAACAACCACAATTTCTTTCCAATGCACCATTAAGTTATCCTCCTCCATGGTCTCAGCCACATGTGCAACCTTACCCTACTCCTTATCCTTACCCATACCCTATCTCTCATTCAAACCCTAATCTGTACCCTAACCCTAGTCCATACCCTTATCCATACCCTAGACCTAACCCTAGTCCAAACCCTAATCCCAATACAAACCCAAGCCTTAGTCCAAGCATTAACCAAAGCCTTAACACAAACCATATCATAAGCCCTAATCTAAACCATGAGGTTGCACAATAGTTGGAACCACCTATTCTTCTGGTTGATTCCCATGTTGAACAGAATACTACACCTTTGATGTTTGGAAAGCGAATGAATTTGGAAACTTCCCCCATTACTGTTGAACATTCACCCCTAGAAGTTATCATTCAAAGACCATCAAAGGAGAAATATTTCATTAGAACTGGTTCTCAAAATGTTGTTGAAGCTCAAAACCCTAGTATCTCTCTCAACCATTCTTGTCAATTTCAAAATAAAATATTTGAGCTTGAATTTGAGGGATTTATCTTTTGTCTTTCACCAAATTCTTTGTGCCTCCAGGAGAGTGACTATCAAACTATGGAAGACTTGCATTAGTTATAGAATCATACATATGTGGATTTCATCGAATCCTAGTTTTGAGCAGTCATCAAGCCACCTTATTTCCTCATCATTTGGAAACTCTTGGTACCATATCAATTGAAGAAATTGGTTCTTCACGCTTTGGTATGTCTTGAAGTCTATTCTTTAAAACTAAGTGGGAGTATAATCAACATTTTGTTGTGCACTTGGTTGCATTGGAAGTCCTCCTATACTTAAAAGGCAGTCTTCTACTTCTTAGGGTAGAGTAGGGTAGAAGAATAAAGAAATGTCATGAATAAAGTTGTTACAACAATGCAATTGGGGTTTTGAATTTCAAAGCATAGCCACTGAAACGGCTTTTAATCCACATCAATTTTTAACTCACACATCTGTGACAAATATTGTTGAGTATGATTCACTCTAATAACTCATGATTTTTCAAAAGTAACCATGATTAACCACTCTAACGAATTTGTCATATAAGATATATATTTTCAATTTCCCTGAGAAGGTACTATTGGAGAGCCCCCTATGGTGGACCACTCTTGTAAATATCATAATAAGCTATTCATGAGAATGTTAGCATTATTAACTTGAAGAATCTTTTAGTCATTATCTGGGATATTTTTAATAAGTCTCTAAGGTAGAGGAACTAGCCAATAATGATTAGTCATTAAAAACATTTCACACCATCTCGTACTCTTAAGAAGTAGATTTGTCTCCCCACTTATTAAGTAACCTTTAAGGTTAATCACAATCAGAATTTATAAAATATGTAGGGTAGGATAGGAGGTCTTGTGATGAGCCGACTTACCACGATCATGAAACCTAACATGAATGACATTACTGCGGCTGGTCACCAAACTGGAGTAATGACTTTTAGCTCAAAAGCTAGAAGACAGGAGGTCTCATCACGAGTCGGCCTGTTCATCTGTGTTATTTATTATGAGTGGCACTACCATCAGCTAGTTACCAAGCCAGGATAGTGGCCTTCATCTAATTTAAAAAAAAGTCAAATAAGCTAACTCTAAATCTATATCTAGTAAGTGGGATACAGGCATTTCATTGGGTTAAAAGACATCTCTGTCGAGGATATAGACACCTGCGAGCAGCAGGGCCATGTTTGTGGTATTAAAGTTAATTGCATACTATGATTTACTTGGTTATCTTTATCTTTCCCTAAAACTCATCATTTTATTTCTTGGATAATGGTTTTAAGATGCTTTGAGCGTGATGCTTTGAGTTCTATCTTTCAAAAATTAGGAATCTTTAATGATGTGGTACCCTTAGTGGAGGTAATTCTTTGTACTGGATTAAGGAGAAATTTACTTTCGCATCTACATGACAACAAATTTAGAGTGTTCAATTTGCTGATTGGACCAGGAAGGTGTCATTTTGTTCTATTTTTATCTCCCTTTTCTAGTATCATAACTCAACTTGTTTATGGTATTTAGAGTGATGAATTACTCAACGATGATTACTCACCAGGTGTTGATGGAAAACAATGTATATTGATTATGGTTGCCTCTAAATAAGCACTATGTGACATAGGTACAAGATTGTTGTACTATGAGAGGGAAGCTTATGGGAATTTTCTTGAAATTGCACCTTTTCAACAAAGATTTGATTTTTACCATGATTGTTAATAAGACTCTCGACATAAATAAGAGATCTAAAATCTATGACAAGCAGGGAATTCAATTGAAACAGGACAACAGGTATGTGATGTCTATCATAAAGGTGTAGTATTCTTTTTCCATAATTTATGGTACAAAGCATTGCTTTCCTATACTTGATCTTGTTGTAATTTTGTCATTCCTACACTCAATACTTTCATAAGGGATGTAACATGGTTTTAGTTCTCACAGTAATAAAAATGTTGCAGACTTGATGAATACTTTAAATGATGACATACCATGATATCTTCATATTTCCTTGCTAATATTTTTTGCTAACACTTTTGTTGGAAAGCATACTTTGATCTTTAAAACATTTCCCCTACCTTCTTCCATGCTTTTATGGTCATATGGTTTGGCTTGTATGAGGACATGCAAGAAGGTAAACGTGGGGGAGTGTTGAGCCTTCATTTTTTCCAAATTTTCATGATTTAACTGAATAATTTTATGCCTGCACTAAGTGTTTACAATCATTATTATTCGTTTTGCACATTATTAAGTTATTATTTGGAGGAATTTAGAGCTGATAGTTGTTGATCTATGAACTCTTCTTGTTTTGTTAATTTAATGTGAAAATATCAATAATGTCAGGCTCTTTTTTGGTAGGTGCTAACATTCCTGTAGTAGCAGTTCCTATACCGGTTGTGCTTGCACTAGCTCTGCCTGCACCAACATGCCTCCACCAACATGCCTGCACTAATTTGGGGCTTTCATGCAGTGACACATCTCTAGGGAAATATGAAAGACTTTTTTGTTCAAAATATTGTTTGAACACTTCCACATAAGCTAAGATACACCCAGGTCGTATGGATTTATGTTTAGGCAATAAGTAATGCCTCAGCCACAAATTCGCAGCAGTTTCCAAACTGCCAACTTCCACCTTATTTTTCATGTAGGTCAAGGTGAATAGAGAAATTCTGAAACATGGGTTTTGGTCCAAGTATAGAAAATTGACAAAACCTCAAACCAATTTCTAAAATTTGTAATGGTTTAAAATTTACATAACGGTCTTTGAGGCAGTTTTCTAAAAATAGACCGATTTTCCAGAATTTTAGCGTCTCAGATTTCAAACAGTGATTTTCGGGCATGATTTCCGAGGCAATGGATCTGAACCAGAAAATTATGAGAGAGATTATTGTTGAAAATATAACAAGATAGATTTCCTCCAAACAGTTTTCTGAAATTCGTAATGGTTAAGGAGATACACAAAGTTCTTTGGAGGCATTTTGTTAAAAGAACGGATTTTTCCAGAATTGTAGAAAACGGCCAAATTTGGGAAATTCATGCCAGATATTCATTTATTCAATGGGTAAATGGTTGTAATGATATTATATTGATGAATATCAGTTGGGATTCAATCCCCATGTTATTTGCTAAAGAAACTATCATGTAAAAACCGATATAAAAGAGAGGAGCTACGTAGGCGGGAGAGGATGGCAATTTGTATTTTGTAAATTTTATTTCAGTTGTAGAACAGGGAGTTAGATCTTACTCTGCAGGGAAGGAGGAGCTACGCACCAGTGGGATGATCCCTAGAGGGGCCATTGGAGCCAGCGCTGCATTATTTAATGAATCTGTAACAAGACTTATGAAATGAATTTCCTTGGCATTAAATTATGAATTCTAGTTTCTACTCCGAAATGAATTTATTTGGCAATCACTTCTGAGTAATTTTGTTTCTCCATATTGTTTTGAAGATTGTGACTTAATCGCTGCAAGGGAAACGAGTTGGATGGTCGGGCCCACCAAGCAGTCCATTGCCCCAAACCTCTTAACTTTCGTTTGCTACATTTTAGTTTGCTCGGTGCGAGTATGATCTTAGATAATTTCACAATTTCATTTCATAGCTCTTCTTTCAGTCATTTCATTTTCAATTTCATTCTAAAAGCTTTATTTTACTGCTCTGGTTATTCAAGTTTAATATCAATGCTTTTGGATGTATTTTGATAAAGGTTGAACTAAAGTAAACGGTGAATGTTTCAAGTACATCTATTATTTATTCTTACAAAGATTTACCTTGATCTCATCGCTACATAACTATTTCCAGAATGTAATGGTGAAATAATTGCTGATCAAGAATTTTGGTTAACTTAACTTAACATGTAATCATGATTGCCTTTGAATATTATATGACACAAATTCCTATACTTTTGCTGAAAAACATTTATTCCTGCACTTTTGCAAGCAGATGTCACGATCAGCATAAGGAAAGGTTGTGAATCTTGTTGACAAAAATTCTTCATTATAATTAAATGTTGCATATATTATAAGGAAGTATTTAATAAGATCAGGCCAAATAACACAAATTATATATTGGTTCTTATTGCATATTTTTCTAACAGTTAAAGTATTGAGTTGTCTTTAAGAGAAGTAGTGCATTATTATCTTAATTCTTAGATATCATTTTGGTATTCAACTGCGTTAAGTAAGTCATTCACGTATGACCATTTCCATTAGAGGTAGTCGTAATTGACTAATTTCTCATGATTTTTGAATAGTTCACTTAGCATTCATTGCATCGGGTGATGCTCACAGGGGTGAAGAAGTGGGATTGAAACTAGCGAAATGTGGAGA
This sequence comes from Pinus taeda, assembly GCA_000404065.3. Lineage (NCBI taxonomy): Eukaryota > Viridiplantae > Streptophyta > Pinopsida > Pinales > Pinaceae > Pinus > Pinus taeda. The sequence goes on from APFE031440968.1 coordinate 92,573, forward strand.
ACGAATCACATAGCATCAATCATCACTTCCGGGGCTTGCACCCGGTAACCAGGACTTCCCAGGAGGTCACCCATCCCAGAACTCCTCTAGCTCAAGTGCGCTTAACTGTGGAGTTTTTCCCACAATCAAGCCCACTTAGCTTGCTACCCCATTTGCAAAACCTTAGCAAGTATTGTGCCTCATGAACCATTCAAGTAGAGATCCCTTGACTCTTTTTGAATTAAATTATTTCCTTAGATTAGTTGGAATGAAGTTGTTGTGTGATTTCTAGTTTAATTTCATGTTTGCAACATAGCAATAATGTCTTAAGAGGTTTCACAGTCTTTATTTCTTGAATCACATTCTTTTGAACAGGGTCTACGTTCCCTTGTCCCCTGGACAACTGAGTTAGACTTACTGCAGGAGTTAACTCAACCCATAAGAGGAGCCAGAAGTAAATTTTCGGAGTGTGTTTACTTTGCTTTGAAGATTCTTGTTTATTTTTCTTGAATGATGCTTCTTTTGAATTTCTTGCAAGAGTTTGGTTTTTATTTAACAGATACATAGGGTCATATTCTGGCATATATTGTGCTGCGCCTCTAAGTTTACTTACCCAGATTGAAAAATTAATTGTTGGTGTAAATCTTGCATTTATACTGTCCGATAGATATAAGGAGCATCAATATTTCCAAAATAAGGAAAAGGACCAGGATTCTCATCAAAGGGGTTTCCTTGACTGTTGGACCCAGGAATTGTTGCCATTAGTCTCAACCTAATATCTTCTAAGGATTTGTTCCATAGGGAGGAAAAAGGGTTTACTAAGTCACTATGAACTCCATAATACTATTTCCAGTACTTGCATGCAATCTACCTAAATGTTGTGTTCATTGTATCATAGATAACAGGGTGGTTGGCTTGGTTACCTATGGTAGGATATCAACCTATAGGGGAATTCAAAACTGTACCTGGAGGTACGTGGAAACGCAGTCTGTGGCAGTGTTTTCTAAAGTGTCTTGTATGACAGGAAGTATTTTGATATCATTTTCTATGTGGAGCACCATATAATATACCTAAGGGTACGTGCAGAATGATCCTATATGCTTACATACGTAGAATATTGATTACCCACAGAATGTAACATAGACAAGTAACAATAGCTCCTACATTTAAAGATGGTGAAACACATCTCTAGACTAAACCTATATGTGTGTCATTCAATATTCCAAATGCTCCTTAGAGTGGTTTAGTAAATTTTAGAAGTTGATCTTCAGTTATGTTTCAGGTTCAAGGCTCGCTATATGAGGCACATGAAACCTGTATGATGCAACTAGTATGATAACAATAACTCTTTTATTTTTTATGAAGATATATATATATATATGAGAGAGAGAAGAGACAAATAACAATGTAGTAATCAATGATGCAACCAAAAATCTTTATAAGTAGATATTTCAATGCAACTGCTCCAATTGAAATTCAAAACCCTATATGTAATGCAAATAATGAATTATTTTCTTTTCTTTTAATTTTGAAATGTGATGAAAACCACAATGCAACTAGATCATTGATTAAATAAATCACACAGAATGAGACTGTAATATAAGAATTTCTTCAAGTAATCAAAAATCAAGCCAAATGTTTACAAAAACCTAATTGATAAGAAGAAAGAAAAATCAAAGAAACTCTCATCAAAGGCTAACAAAATCGAATGTTAACACTATGATAGCTTTACAGAGACACAGACAAATTCAAAAACTCAAGAAAACCTTCTAGATCAAAGCAGAATGGAGATAAAGGCAAAAGAAAGATTTTTTTTTCATTCTATAAGACCATTGCATGTGCAGAGTTGGCACCAGTGTGAACCATCGCTCTTCCAGAGAAGGGAGATTTTTCACTCGATCTCAGAATAGAGAGTGTGTTGGGGCTAATTTGGTCAAAACATGACACAAAAAAAACATGCCAAGCTCAAAATTGTGTTTTCTGAAGGTGAATTGTTGTATGAATTTCAATTAAGGTCCCTTTGAAAGGCTAAACATGCTTAGGCCAAGGAATCCATGAAGAGAATTCTTGATCCCTAGTATGGATTCGAAGTTGTTATGAGGAAAAATCTCTTTTGTAGACAAAAAGGAACTCTCTAGATCTAGTGGCCTGATCTAGAAACAATAGGTGCAAAAAGATCTATGTTTTCCTTAGAGAAATTAGAATATAGAAGAAATACCTACCTGGAATCTATTGTAATCCCTCCTCTTCTCCTTGCTTGTAAGCTCCAACTCTATCTCTAAGCATTACAAATGGAACTTGCAAAATGACTAAAAGAAGAAAGTGAACTACAATATCCACATGGCATAAAATAATGTCTCTAATCAATGAGTTAAAACACATTGAAATACATAAGTATAAACATAACACAAGTGTGAGAAAATAGAGTGCTTTTTGTATTAATAAATGAAGGAGATAGTTACAACCATTTATAGATGTTTGAGTTTATAGATGTATCTCCAAATGTTTTTTCCTTCCTTTCCATAAAAAAAACCTTCAGCCTCCACCCTAATGCATCAAAGGATGATGATTCCTTAAGCTCAAAGTAACAACATCAAGAAACTAGTAATATCTAAAATCCAACCTAGACTCTATGAGAGGTAGTAGATTTATAGGGTAAAAGTGGTAGTTTAGGATTTACCAATATAGGTTTGAGATCCACCTATGAAGGAGGATAAGCTCAAAGGATAAGAGATAAGACCTCTAGAGTAGGAATTAATGATCCTTGCAAATGGTAAATATTTAAAACCACCTTAAAGCTTCTAGAAGGAGAATATTTGAAAATATTTTGTTTTTCTTCCTAAATTATAGAACCATCACACCTACGAAGGAGAGAAATTTGCACAGGTCATTGTAGGTGCTCAATTATGCAACATGCAACCCTCACAAGTGGAATAAAGGGAATAGTGCATTGGGACCAAAAACATGTTTTTTTAGTTGATTGGCCCAGAAACGTAGACTTTTTGGAGAAATGATGCTTAGGGATTTGCACAGGGATAATGGCAAGGTGTCAATGATGTCGATTGATCTAGTTTTCAAGCCATTTGATTGGATGCGACAAACGTGAATACATTCTTTAGAAGGATTCATACGAATCACAAACTTATAGATCAAGAATGTGTTATCCTCCTCAAGCTTGTCAAAAATAAAGAGGTACTAACCAGAAATGGTTTGGAAATTGGGAAAATAGGGATTTTTACCTATTAATCGCAATGAGTCACTCTTGAACATGACACTCTTTCAATTCATCTATGTGATTGTTGGGTTGGGAAATCTACTTATCTCTTTGGTTAATCATACCATATCAAAAGCCCTCGTAATAGGTTTTGGGTTAATGCTGCCAGCTCGATTCAGCGTTGACAATATGTTCACAAGAAAGTCAATCCTCAGTTAACATTTGCTACAATACCTTAAGATTTATTTCATGTCTTCCATTCCTATACTAGCTCTTCATTAGCATCATTATGTCTCAAATATTGATACTCATTTCGTGTCATTGGTGAGGGATTCATCAAGGTCCCCCTGCAACTGGTCATTTTCTCTCAACATCAGCTCATTATCTAGGAACTTGACTTAGAAACTCCCTTATCTACCTTATATCTTGCATATATCAATGGCAAGTTTCCTCGCTCTTGGTGACAGGTCCTCATCATTGGCCTTTGATCAGAAGATTATGTGTGGTGTTCAACTTCAATATCCACATAGCATAAACTAATTTCTCTAATCAATTAGTCAAAAGGAAATGAAAAATATAAGAATTAACATGACACATGTATAGGAAAAGAGAGTGATTTTTTTATGAATAAATGAAGGAGAGAGTTACAATCATGTATAGATGTTTGACTTTATAGATGTCTCCCCAATTATTTTGTCCTTCCTTGCCACAAACAAAACCTTCAACCTCAACCCTAATGCTTAAAAGGATGATGATTCCTTAAGCTCTAAGTAGTAGCATGAAGGCACTACTAATCTCCAAAATCCAACCCAGAATCTATGGGAGGCAGTAGATTTATAGGGTAAAAGTGGTAGTTTAGGATTTACCAATTTAGGTTTAAGATCCACATACGATGGAGGATAAGCTCGAAGGATAAGATATAAGACCTCTAGATTAGGAATTCGAGGTCTCTATCCATGATAAATCGTTAAAACGACCTTAGAAACTTTAGGAAGGGAAAGAATTGAAAATATTTTTTTTACTTTTCCTGAAATTCTAGAACCATTGCACCCGCAAAGTAGAGAAACCTATGTTGGTCAGTGTAGGTGCTTTGTTAGGTCCCTATAATACTAGTGATTCCCCCATTACTATTGTCATTTTATCCCTTATTGTTATTTTTGTGCCCCTATTCTCCCCATATTGTTATTATTATGCCCCATAGAATCCCACTATTGTTATTTGTGTGCCTTTATATTATTATTGTTAGGTTGGCTTTGGTTATATTGTAACCGCTTAGACTCCTATATATATAGAAAGGAGGTTTTGTCATTTGAATAATCTAAGAATCATTCATTTATGTAATGTAAAGGAGTTTTCCCCCTCGAAGAGGCTTATTTCTAAGGCATTGATCTATCTTTTCTATCTTTTTGTGAGCTGGTTTCATAACATTTGGTATCAAAGCTTTGGATTCTATGGTTTCGCAACTCCACATAGGTCATCATGGAATTTTTGCTACAAAGTCTCAAAAGCTAAAAAAAACCCATTTGAGACAGAAGCAGTCTGAACCTTAGGCCCAAATTTCAGATCTTGTCTCACTATATTTTTGGAGATATAATTTGAGGAAGTTATGGTTTTTACAAACCCCTGAATTACATTCCAAACATGTGATCTTGGGAAAAGCGTCATAACGTTCGCTTTAAGCATCAGATTGAATTTCCGCAAGAAGTTACACAAAGAGGATAGACAATAGTTTTTTGGGTATCATTTGCAGAACCTAAGGTTGAAACAGTGACTCGTGGCACGTCGTACAAGTTCTCTCTACTAAACCAGTCTATACTTAGGTCACTGTCGGAGATTTGGCATAACTCTTCATTGGAGAATCCAATATTGATCAGACTTGTGGTATTATAAAAATTACTCAGAGGGTTACTGTAAGAAGAAATTTCAGAACTTGGAGATCTAAAATTACAGAGATACATTAGATGTAATATCGAGTTCCTACAAAGTGAAAAAAGGTGTGTAGTTTTAAAAATTTGCTGCATAAGCTTGGTTTGAAAAATTAGTTTGAAGGAATTGAAAGGGAATAGTGAAGCATTATTATCGGTAATTGATGCTCGAAGAAATAAAATGGAAACACCTAGTAAGCAACTTGAAATTGCTGGCATGACTCATGAAGAAGAGGAAGAAATGCAACATGATATATCAAAATTATGAGACCAAGTGCAACAAATTTCACTTGCACAAAAAGTAACAGAAGCTAAGATGGATGGTTTAAAGAAATACGTAGAAGCTAAGATGTATGGCATGGAAGCTAAGATGGATCATTTAAAGAAAGGCATAGAAGCTAAGATGGATGGTGTGGAAGCTAAGATGGACGGCGTGGAAGCTAAGGTGGATGGCGTGGAAGCTAAGATGGATGAATTAAAGTAAGGCATGGAAGAATTGAAGACAAATTTGACAAAGTTTCTACAAGAAATGCTTGCTAATGGTGAAAGGGTAGTAAAGGAAACTCATGATGAGAACAAAATAAATTTTAATCATGATTTCATAGACTCTAACGTTGGATCGAAGAACCACCGTGTTATAAATATAGATATGAGGAAGTTTGAAGGAAAGGATCCCGAAACATGGATACTACAGATGGGCCAATTTTTTGATCTCCACAATGAGAAAAACACACAAAAGTTATGCATTGCAACTTTATATTTGGAACCAAATCAGTGTGTATGGTATCAATGGCTTTTCTCTTCTAAACAAATTGTCACTTGGGCTAATTTTACGGATGAAATGATAGCACATTATGAGGATACAAAAAGCAACACTATTTTTAACCAATTGATAAATCTCAAACAAAAGGGTTGAATGATGGAGCACATTGAGGACTTCCAAAAATTGAATATAAGGGTAAAAGATATTCCATAGGATTATAGGATTGACGTGTTCATAGGGACTTTAAAAGATAACATCCAACATGAGGTTCGCCTTTGGGAACCAGATTCATTGGAGAAGGAATTCAGGTTGGCAAGAAAAATCGAAAGCAAAATTATGGCAACAAGGAAGCCTACCACTCACAATCATAAAGATGGAAGTGTTTCTACCCCTATCCATCCATAACCTACAAGGTTGACACCACAACAATTAGAAGAAAAAAGAGCAAAAGGGCTTTGTTACAGTTGTGATAGCGAATACACTAAAGGTCATAAGTGTGCTGAGAAGAAATTATTTTACATATATTGTGAAGAGGAGGAATAAAAGGAACAAGAAACGTCAAAATAAGAGGATATACACTAGGAACAAACCCTAGAAAAAGAAGAAATGAATCCAACCATATCTTGTAATGAATTGGCTAGAATTACCACTCCTCAAACTATCAAGATATAAGGGCATATCAAGAAGAAAAAGGTAATAGTGTTGATTGATTCCAGAAGTACCCATAATTTTATTCATTGTAAGATATCCAAGGAATTGAATTGCTTCCTATATCCAGCACCAAAGTGTCAAGTGATGGTTGCAAGTGGAGGAACCATAAATTTCTTAGGAAAGTGCCCTAATATCAAGCTATCCATGGGAGAATATGTATTGAATAGCCCAATGCTTTCCATTCCAATGGGTGGTGCTGATGTTGTACTAGGAGTCCAATGGCTACAATCCTTGGGTACAATACATTTTAATTTTCAAGAAATTTTCACAAAATTCTCTTTAGAAGGAAAGGAAGTTGAATTAAGGGGTATCGCAGGGATACTGGGAAAGATAATCAACTCTAACAGAATGAAAAACCTTCTAAAGAAAGAACAACGAGGCAGAATTACACAATTATGTTCACTAGAGTTTCCCACATTGAAATCATCCATTTCTCCAGATCTGCAAAAAGTCTTGTACAATCATTCCAAGGTGTTTGAGATTCCCAAAGGCCTCCCACCTATTCGTGATCATGATCATGCTATTAATTTGATTCCAAGAAGTGTTCGTCCAAACATCAGGCCTTACAGATATCCCTATGTCCAAAAAAGTGAAATTGAACATATGGTTGTAGAAATGCTAGAGGCTGGTATAATTCAACCTAGTCAAAGTTATTTCTCTTCTCCAATATTACTCATTCACAAGAAGGATGGATCATGGCGCATGTGTCTAGATTATATGGAGCTCAACAAGATAATTATCAAAGATAAATTTCCCATTCCTGTTATTGATGAATTATTGGGTGAATTGCATGGATCAATTTACTTCACCAAGTTGGATGTTCATTTAGGATATCATAAAATCAGAATGAAGGCTGAAGACATTCCAAAAACAACATTTAGAACTCATGAGGGTCATTATGAAATTTTGGTCATGCCTTTTGGCCTTACTAATGCACCTTCTACATTTCAAGGGTTGATGAATTCCATTTTCAAACCCTTAGAAAATTTTTGTTAGTATTTTTTGCTGATATACTAATCTACAACAAGTCTTGGAAGGATCATGTCCAACATGTTGACATGGTGCTCAAATTATTGGAGGAGAAGTAATTATATGCAAAAATCTCCAAATGTTTCTTTGGAGTACAAGAGGTGGAATATCTGGGTCATATTGTATCTCATGAAGGTGTTAAGGTAGACCCTAGAAAAATTAAAACCATTAAAGAATGGAAAATCCCCACATCCATAAAGCATCTACAAGGATTTCTTGGGTTGATAGGGTATCATTGCAAATTTTTTAAGAATTATGGGAGAATAGCAATGCCTTTAACAACATTATTTAAGGATGATGCATTTTGATGGACTCCAAAAGAATTGAAGGCCTTTGAGCATCTTAAAGAGGCAATGTGCCAAGCACTAGTCTTAGCTACACCAAACTTCACAAGAGCCTTTATTATGGAATGTGATGCCCCAGGAAATGGAATTGGTGTTATTGTAATGCAAGAAGAAAGACCCATTGATTTTGAAAGTCGTCCAATCAAAGGAAAGTATTTACACAAAACTATTTATGAGAAGGAAATGTTGGCAATACTACATGCACTTAAGAAATGGTGATCCTACCTAATGGGAAGACACTTCAAGGTAAAAACAGATCATGATAGTCTTAAATAATTTTTAGAACAAAGATTATCTTCAGAAGAACAACAAAAATGGGTGACAAAGATGTTGGGTTATGACTTTGAAATCATCTACAAAAAAGGGAAGAAAAATGTTGTGGCAGATGCACTCTCAAGAA